>JAEIIU010057120.1:0-34253 GCA_018874675.1 Drosophila baimaii | reverse complement strand
CCTGTATGCTTTTGAAGGATACAAAATGTAGGCCCTCTCAAGTCCCTCTCTCTCATTCTCTCTCTTTTTCGTTCCGCGTTCTCGGCGTTCTTGAGGATTACTAGCACCTGCCCCAGGTACATTTACATTTAAGTACATACAGATAAACGAGTGTGTGTTTGTGTTTACCCAAAAAGTCCTGAAGGAGGCCCCGAAATATGGCATATCCTTGACAGCGAAAAGAAAAACCGGAATCCGCCGCGGAAACAGTGGGCAGAATCGATAGTTATTTGACTTGAAAAAGGCGAGGAATTTTAGATAATATATTAAGGGATTTAAATCTATCATTAAATATCTAAATAATACTCATTAACATTTCCAAAAACACTAAATTTCAAGTCACAAACTCGACTTTACTTCCCTTAACCCCCTGATACGCTTTGAATAATATTAAAAGACTCAAAACGAAGTAATACGCGCGCTGCTTCTCGTCAATTGCCAATCGGCAGGCATGAAAACAGAAATAGAAATAGAAAATTAATTAAAGTTGGCAGGCAGTCGACCATTTATTCATTGTCCTATCCCTTTTATGGGTTTTCCCCGCGCCCTGACGCCCCGTGAAAAGTCACCCCTGCGAGGGCCAAAGAGTCGGAAGAGCAGAAGAGCAGAAAGCAGAAGACTCTTGGGCGAGTGGTTGGCCTGTTAAAATGTTGTACAACATGGGTTAAATATGGGCGCAGCTGTGCGGACACGGGCGACACAGTATGCCCTCGATAAGTGGTAAAATTTGGAATTGGCACAGCCAAAAATATTATCAACTTAAGAGTGATAACCTTTTGGGGCGGGGTGAGAGTTTCGTTGGTATTGTTTTTTTTTTGTCAGATAATATTTTATTTTAATTAACAAATACAGTCACCGTCAGGGCTGGACTTCTCTTTATTAATATTATTTAATTATATTTAACAGATTCTATTTTAATTAGGAAAATAACACCAACTACTTGACTACTAAATTCTGTATTTCCACTAAAATATTTATAAAAGTCCCTTTATATGGATTTAATTTTTTAAATAATTATAAAGTCTTTATTGATAACCTTAAAAGGTTAAGAAATTGTCCGTTTTCATTTTCATTGGAATTTGTGCCATTTTTTTTGGCTCAATTTAGAATTATTCTTTGCAAAACTGTTTCTCGAGGCACTTTATTCTGAAAACTTCCCAATGGATTATCGAACATTGTTACTGCTAACTATTTCGAAGGCGTGGGTATTCTCTAGGTAATATGTATGTATGTATTATATTATCCAATGAAACGTAAACATCGATTTGAAACCGTCAATTCTGGTCGAAAAACTAAGAAACAAAGTGACAGGATACCTAAGATGCATAGGCTACACCAAGGTGTCTTCATTTAAGGCTTACAATAAATGTTGCCGAATTTTATATACATATGTACCTTGGTAGCAATATTTCCTTTTCCTCAAGGTAAAATTTTTTGAATATTTATATTTTTTAGTGCTTAACCCGTACATTTATTTTCCCAAGTGCTAAAATATATTAATAGTATATTCCGATTAAATGCCTGATAAGGTGTAGCGTCTATTTGCCAGTGCTCATTGCACTTTTTTGATTAGTTCTCAAAGTTCCATTGCTCAGAACACTTAGAATTGAAACGCAAAAAAAACCAAGATGCATCTTAATTTAATGTTCGGATGCATTTTGCTACTTTGGCTGGATTTAACTACTGGAGTCTGTCGCGATGCTAGTGGAATTACCTGGATGAACTGTCCCAGGAGAATGTTTTATTTTGGTCGTGGTGGTAGTTATAAGCCAGTACCTCTTAAAGATGTTAAAAAAAGGCAACCTGTGCCCGAGTCCCAGTGATTAAACTATATATTGTAAATTATAAATTACTATGTAATATAATTTGCATTACAAATAATGATGTATTGCTATCTTTGTGGCAGGTCATCCAGATAACCTTTTGTGTAATTGTAAGTAATTTCTGTGGAAATTCCTTGGGTTTTTCTAGTTGTGATCAGTCGCTTTAAAATCATACATCTGATTGGTGCTTTTTTTTCCTAAAAACTAGCCATGCTTCTTGGACGAATTCTAGGATTTATATTGCTTTTGGGACTGGCAGCCTGCTCCTCTGAACGTGGAACTTTTGCAATGGGAAATCGACAATATCATGGCATAATTTATCAAGGAAGAATATATCGAAAATCTAGGGGACACTGGTGACTCGAATGTAACCAAGGAAATATACAAAAGAAATGTGGATTATAGATTTTCTATATTATTTAAAAACCTGCTAGGGTTGAGAGTTAATTGTGAATAAATATAAAATAAAACCCACATTCATGAAGCTGAATATTCAATAAATAATAAAAAAGGCTGAGTTTATACCATAAGTTCTTTTGATTTGTAATAATGTGTTATTGGATCTCCTATATTTGTATTTTATTTATCTATTATACCAATATATAAGCACTAAATTCCCCAATGATTTAAAACAAAAACTGAAATCCTACAAAGTTGTGGTCTTCGGGGATGGGAGCTCAGGTGGAGGAGCTATCCAACCATTCAACCATCCATCCAACCAACCATCCATTTATCCATTTATCCAGTTGGCCATCCGTGGATCTCCTCTTTTTCCTCGCCTACTTTCTGTGCTAGTTTTCGATGTTGGTCGTCGGAACAACCAACCGGTTCCGTTGCCTTGTGTGTTGCTTGTGTGTTTAGTGTGTGTTGTTGTGGTTGTTGTTGCCTTATTGCGAATTTTCCTTGTTCACCAAGAGATGGTGTGTGTGTGTGTGTGTGTGTGTGTGTGCGAGAGTGTGTGTGTTTTTATCCCGCTGGCGGGGCACTTGCCACCTTAGCATTTAACCACTGTACCGGCGAGCTGGAGTTTGCTGAGCGCCGCATCGCTGGTGGCATGAAACAACAACAGTGGCGCCCTCTGCAACTAGCCCAATGTTGCAGCAGCCAATGTTGCATGTTGCAAGATCCAAGTTGAAAGAGCACCCCCCCCCTTTTAAAGCTACAACATGAAAAAAAATCGCTCAACATCTGTTGGCGGCAGACCTGTTGTTGCTGCTGTTGCTGCTGCTTGATGTTGCTTGTGGCAAAGTTGCTGCACTGCTGCTGCTGCTGCTGCGGCTTCTACTGCTGCCTTGCTGCGTTGCAGCTGGCCAACAATTTGCATCTACTTGTGGGCTTTCCTTGGATTTTTATTTATATCTCATTCGTTTTGCGGTTTTCAGCACTGCGTGTGAACCAAAAATCAAATAAAAAATAGGTCCTGGGAATAAGTATGTATTGTTCTGGGTTTTTTTTAAATTAAATAAATAAAATAAGAGAGTTACTTTGTATACCTACTATATATTTTATTTATAGAGTCTATGATATGGCATTTTAGTTAACATTTTACTTGGGACAATGGTATTTGAGTAAACAGTTGAAAAATATGCTAAAGGGGTTATTGTTTTAGGAATATTTCTCACTTAAAGAAGATGGAGAATACATCAAACCATAGTAATCAATTGTTGCTTATCATAATAAGTATAATAATAATACTTTTCATATTAAATAATGTCAGGAATATTGTTTTTAAATAATCAAACATAAAAGAAACCAAACTTAGAGTTAGGAATAAACTAAATACATTAGCAACAAGGATAAAAATATGTAAAAAACTCTTTAAACTTTAAAACTTCTTTTAATTTGTAATAAAAGTAAAAAAAATGTATACATAAAAAAAACCATAATAAGATTATGTAAAAAGTATTAAAAACTTTTTTAAATTTTTAATAAGAGTATGGCAAACATTTTAATAAATAATAAAAACCAGCAACAATGATAAAAACACGTAAAAACTCTAGAAAACCTGTTTAAATTTCTAATAAAAGTAAGACAAATATTTTTGTCTATAATAATAATAACACTTAAAAAATTTTTAAAATTTGTAATTAGAGTAAGATAAATATTTAAATATATAATAACAACACCAGCAACAATGGTAACTATATTTCAAATGTCTTAAAAACTTCTTTAAATTTGTAATAATGATAAGGACATGCAAAGACTCTTAAATCTTTATTTAAATTTGTAAGAAAAGCGAGACAAATATTTTAATACAGTTCCAAAGACTAAACCAACCGAAAATATGATGGAAACCTTTTATAAACTAACTTAAAGTTGAATACAAAGATATCTAAAGATATTTTAAATGCCATTAAACGAAACCCGATTTAAGGCTAAATTATAAAACTTATTTTCCCTTTGTTATTCAGGTATTTATGTTTTTATGGTTATGCCATTTCTTATAATTAAATGCAGTCAAATATCTTAATGAATTTTCTCAATTTACCGAGAACCAAAACATTTCCAATTCACTTGAAGTTTTCCCCAAGGGCGCATGTGCAGGGACAATCAAGCTAATTGCCAGGAGATGTCGGTTGTTCTGTACGAGAGTACTTTCCACCATCACCACCGCCGGGCTTTTCCAAGCCATCCGGCCACCCATCCACTCCTCCTCCTTCTCCTCCTCCCCCTCCTTTTCTGACCCTCTCCTTCTGTATCTCCAGCATATTCTGTGGTTTCTGCCTCGAATTTTCCTCGCTTTCCTTCTCGGCTTTTCCTCGGCTCTCTTACCTCCTTTCAGTCTGCCGCTCGCCTTTGGCTCGGCCGGTTGGCCTGGCTTTTGGCCGCGGACTCCACCAGAAAAATGGGAGGCTTCCAGCCGAAAATGGAGGCGTGGCATTGCGGCCAATGCTGGGGCGATTTTGTGCGAGCTGCTGCTTGGGCTTTGCGTTTCGGTGGTTTTTGGCTCGAAAAGCGGATCTTTCTCGCAATTTGGATTAGGCGCCCAGCTGGGGCAAGCCAAGGAAATGCGGAGCTTTTCCAGGCCGGCACAGAGAAAAGAGTGGAAAGTCAGCTTTTGTTGGGTCTCTTGGACGCTTTCTTGCTGCCTGTTAGTTTCCGATAAAATTGACTTTTTGTCGCCTCGTCGTCGTCGTCGTCGTCGGCGTTTGTTGTTTGTCGTCCGACGTCCGTCGTTAGTTAGTTAGTTAGTTTGTCGCCTTCGTCACTAGACGGCGGCACCATTTTGTTTGGCGTCGCCTCCTCATGGGCCAACAGACGTTTCAGCCAGCCGATTTTCTCCGGCCTTCTTCTCCTCGCTTTTCCTCTTTCCACAAAAAAAAAGTGGGAAATATAAAGAGAGTACGAGTGGAGTATCTCGCTTTAAAGTGCGCGCAAATGAATTCAAATTCCTTTTGCTGACGCGCGCGCATTCTTTGGCCGATTTATTGGATTAAACATAGTAGATATAGTACTGCCTTTTGGCTTTAAAATTATATAAGCTGCTTTGAGGTGCTCAGGCCAATTTAATAATAAGATGCAAATGCCATAAAAACCCAAAAAGCGATTTCCACTTTTGTAGCTACACTGGGAACATGGAAATTTATATTTCATATTTATCATAAATCTTTATTAGCTTTTATAATATTGTGTTTTTTAACAAATCTCTTGTAAAATGGTAAAAATATGTTTTAATTTGCAAAGTAAGTTTATTCTTAACTAATTTTAACTTTTATTATGCAGCTTTTTTATGTAACTTAAATGAAATAAAACTTAAAGAGTTAACAAATTAAAAGTGTAAAAAAATTGCATTAATATTAATTAACTTGATTTTATTAATTAAATTAATCAATCAATCAATTTAATTTTCTTTACTCAATCCTTTGAAATTTAATTTAAATATTTCTAATCAAGAACTAATATTAAATTTGTTGCAGTGTATCCCTCTCAGCATAAATACACACAGATACAATACAATTGCTTGTTCGCTCTCTCCGTATATTTTGTTCTCTCACTTACACACTCTCGCTTGCTCTCTCACTTACACACACTTGCTTGCTCTCCCTCTCTCTCGCTATCCCCCAACTGGGGCCAGTACCGTTTTCAGCTTTAACAGCAACGTCTAAAAACGCTCGTGAATCGCGCTGCTATAATTTGCTGGGCGCCTGTTCGTTTTTGCGATAGACGCGCGACGTAAGTCGCCGCCGTTTCGTTTCGTTCGCTTCTGATTGGATGCGATTCCCCAATTTGAGCGCCGTGCGCTGTTTTGGGGGCTGCTGCTGCTGCCGCCCAGAAACGCCGCAATCCACAATCGCCGGAATCGCTCCGACGCGTCGGACGCGGCGGTATGGCGCGTTTCTGTCGTCGCCGGCGATTTTTCAATTCCCGCCGATTTTGCAATGTTTTCGTGACGCCGCCGCCGGCAGTTGCTCGGCTGCTGTTAAGCGCTTAACAGTGGGCCCCGAAGAGTGTGGGGCTCTGTTAACCCTGGCTGGCTCTACTCTCTATGCGATTGCGTGGTTGAGTGTAGTGCTCTCTTGCTCGCTTAGGGCGAAAATTGAGATCATTGGAGAAAAATCTTGGAAGAGAAAAGTCTAAAGGATTTGAATTTAAATATTAGTTTATCTCTAAATTAATATAAATTTAGAAAACTATTTAATAATAATATTAAATATTAATATATTAAAGGTTTTTAGATTCAATTAATTTATAAACAAGTACATTTTAAATAAGTGACTGAATAATATTTTCATTTTTGTGGTTTTTCATAACTACCTTTTACATACTGTACCTGCTTTATTAACAGAAGGGTTCCACTGTACCTTGAAGTGCATGAAGACAAACCTCAGTCTCTCTTTTCCCTTCCCGCTATCTCACTCTTGCACTGTGTCCTATTTTCCCACTCAAAAAGTGAGTGAAAATCCACAATGAAGATGCAAAGGAGACAGTTTGCTAATTCTGTCTTTACTGTTGTTGCAAATTCTCTGCCGCTGCCACATTTGACGTTGCTGCCAGCGTCGTCGCCGCTGCTGCTGTCATGAAGCGCAACTTCTTATGCTCGTTTTTACAGTTACTGTTAAAATAAAAATCTTTTCTTTTCTTTATTTTCTTTACTTTTTTTATTTCCTTTTTTTTTTGTCCGCCGCCGCTGTGGAAGGATTTATATTGCCAGAACTTTTATGGCTCTTATCGATTGCTTCGCCGCTCTGCGCGATTCTCTCGAGAGCTATGGCCCAAAATTAATGATGCCCCCTGAGCGAGCAATTTAATTAAAAATGCTAAGCCCCTTCGAAATGATGTGGTGATGTTATGGCAAAGTTGTGCTCTCCCCACAATGGAGGAGGGAACCTTTCTTATCGATGGTTTCCTCCTCAGTTATGTTTATGCACTTGACGTCACGATTGCGATTGTGGGTTTATAAATAAATCATTATTATCTATGTATGGTTCTTAATTATTGAGAAGTTATGGAGTTCAATGGACTTTGAATATATGGGATATATGGGTGTTGTGATTTTAAGTACTGTAATTGGCATATAATTCACAATATCGATATTTATCGACATATTTATAGAACGATTTATTTTTGTATCCAGTCATTTGAAGACTTATTTATTTATTTATTTATATATTTGCTTACATAGTTTATAAGTTCCTTTAATATATTACGATACATTTTCTAAAGCTTTCTTTATTTAATTAATATATTTTTAATATTATAATCATTTTAATATTATTATTCCATAATTATTCCATAAATAATAAAAATATATCATGATTATATAAAAAAGAGGAACGGGGGGACTTTGGTCACATTATCTAAACTCCAGTGGAAAACCATTCATTTATTTTCCATTTCCGCTGACATCTCAGTTCGTGATTACGTGGGTTTTCACCGTTTTGCAGCGCTGTATTTCCGTTCCATTTGACACCGCCTACCTCAATGGGTTAACTAAGTTCTGTTTTCTAATTAAATGCGGCGATAACAATAACAATATTAGCGAAGAACAGCAAACAAATCGCTCGCCTCTAATTTGACCTTTTTTCGGTTTGCGCTCTCTCGAAAGCCCCGTCACTCAGTCACTCACTCACTTACTCACTCACAGTTCAGTTGCTAATCACTCAGAGTGCTTAACAGAAAATTTACTCTCTCACTGACTCTCCTTATGGGGTCTCATCGCCTCCCTCCCACCTGTGGTGGTGGTGTGGTGGTGGTTCGCCCCGCCGCTGTCTCGCTCATTCGCACTCGCCGCTCACTCACTCGCTCGCCCAGTGCTCCCACCCACTGACGCTCCCGCTCTCACCTGCTGAGATCGCTGGTCGCCTGTTACTTGGTTCGGCCAAACCGAACGACGCGAGTAAAGTCGCGCGCTGGCGTTTCGTTTCCGAATTGTGCTCGATTTTCGACTTTGGCCAGCAGCAGCAGCAGCAGCGAGGAAATGACAGAACAACAGCAACAAAAGCAATAAGCAGCAGCGTCAAACCTGTTTTCTGTTTCCACTGCAGCCGCCAAGGAGGAGTTTAAGTTTGAGTCTGAGTCCGAGTTTGCGTTTAGGGTTTTGGTTTAAGCCATCTCATCTCTCGCCCGTTGTTTACAGCTTAATTTGCCTGCAGCCACCCCGCGCGTACCGCCTTCCCCCCGAGAGTCCACGTGCCCAGCTACAGTGGAGCATTCCCTTGGAGGGAATAACTTGGCAATTATTGTGATTAAATTGAAAATGATATTCGATTTAAGGCAGTTAGCTTAGGTTATATTATTTCTTAAGTTGCAAGAATATTTATATCAAATTGTTGTTATAGAATTTGTTATCGTAGTTCTACTGTTATTGGGGATAACCACGATTCCGATAAAGAAAAGTTTGAGTATCGCACTTCCTGAGATACTATAAATTATAGGAAATAGGTACTAAAAAATGTATTGATACGTAGGGATATTTCAGCACTATTTAATTCCTCTTATTATTGTTAAATATTTATAAAATTAATTAATTTAAGGTAATGCAATCTAGATCTAGAGAATTTGAACTGTAATTGCATGGCATAGGTTGCCAAAGGTTTTTTTTCCTGTTGCCTCTGCAACATCTAAAGTTCGTTGTTGCTTCGTTCGTCGTTCGGATTTTCGCTTCGACCCAACGACCGTTGACTCTTTCCCCCAAACAGCGAACACCATCGAGCACTGAACACTGAACAGTGAGTACTGAGCACTGAAACTGCTCGGCGCACTCAGCTGAGGCAGCAGAGCAGAGCAGCACCTACCGAACTCAAACTCAAACTCCGGTGCGAGTGGGCTCCATCCATCCATCAGTCATTCATTCAACCGCCAGACGCGGCGCAGGCCAGTTGAGTTTGTCAGTCTCTCTCTCTCTGTCTCTCTCTCTATATATTCATATTCCCCCATTTTTGCCGCCTCCTTCGTTTCTCCACTTTGACTTTGTTTTGTTCTCCGTTCGTCCGTTGCTCCGTTTCGCCGTTTCTTGCCTTCAAAAAGGCACGCGAATGCGAATATGTGTATAAGAAAACGCGCAACGGCCGCTCGCGTTTTGCCAGCGATTAATGGTTTTAATCAGCTTCGCTTCATACACTGAGCGAAAAAGAGTAATCAAAATTAGCTCTCAAGATCGGATTCAGTTTTCTGGAATTTAATTTAGACAAATCCTACCATTTCCAATAATGTTGATCGTAAAAAGTATCTGAAAAAAAGTATTTCTTAATGATGAAAATATATGCAATCGGATCATAAATATAAACAATAAAAAAACATATGCATTAAAAATATTTATTTGTTAATATCCACTTTACAAGTTGTATTATTATATTATGTGTACCAAGGATGTGTACATTCTTTTTCTTAATGAATTTAAAGATAAATTTAAACAGTTCTTATTTATTTAGTATTTTTTCTTAAGTGCACGTGCATATTTCCTTATCACAGATATTTTTCTGTATTACAAAAAATGTGTATTTCGTGGAATATTGGGACATATTTTTGTGCTGATCTAGACAGTTCAATAGAAGTTTTAATCTGCTTTTGATTTCTCGCAAGAAATTGTTATTGGTTTCAGTGTATTATAGCATTTATCTTAAAACAAAGCTGAACACAATCAATATTTCCATATACTCTTTAAAAATGATTTTTTTTTGTGTATTTAAGAAGTGTGATCAAAACATAATTTGGCAAATCTTATTAAATCTTAATCATTCTTGTATAAAACATTTTTTTTTTCTCAGTGTTAAGACTGGCTAAAAAGTCTTTCTTGGGGGATTTTTTTTTACCGTCCGGTTGCATTGTTTTTATCAGTTCTTCGATACATTTGTTTATAATTTGTTGTGGTTTCTTCTACACTCCAGAACGTAGTAAAATTTGTTTTTGTATTTGTTGAAGACATTACTCATTCGCTTTCTTTTTTCTGTGTGTGTTTCTTATCAGCTGTTTCGTATTTAGTTTTGCTTCCAGAACTGAATCCATAAATCGCCGAATTTCGAATGAAAATTAGAGCGTAGAAAAATAGAGCTAATATTATGACCTTGAGACAGATAAGGAAGTGACTTTTAAAAAAGGTTTTATACGATTTTCTTTAAAGTTTATAATCTGAAGAGAGGAGTTAGGTCTTCGAAAGTGAATTAAATATTAAATATAAAGAATAGATTACTTTCCTAATAACTATATACGCCTATAACTTGGTCTTAAGACTCATGTACATTAGAGCTGGAAATATATCGAAGCTGACGATATTTTTATATAAAAAAAATCGATTTTAAATCGATAAAGATATATGTTTTCCCAGCTCTAATTTACCTTGAACCTCTTTTTAGAACCTTGTCTTTATAAAACCCTATCTAATTTATTTTTTTTACTTTTCTAATTTCCAGGACTTGCCACAAGATGTTGACTCGACCTTTTTGTGGCTACTTCCACCTGCCTGAGCTGCAGCGATATTCCTCCACGTAGACGCAGGACACTTCCGGACACACACACACTTCCAAATAGCAATCTTCACAAGCAGCGCTGTGCCAGTTGTGGTGAGGCATATATCAGCCGGATATATCAGATATAGACAAGACACATCATTTATATATATTCGCCGCCAACGTCGACGCCTTGTTCTTCGCGATTTCGTCGCCGTCAGCGTTAGCCGCCGACTGAGACGAAAGCTGCGAAGCAACGAGCGCCAGCGAAAGCCTCACCACGGACGCATTTATGGATGCGGGCGGCCTGCCAGTCTTCCAGAGCGCCAGCCAAGCAGCCGTCGCCCAGCAGCAACAGCAGCAGCAGCAACAACACCTAAATCTCCAGTTGCACCAGCACCAGCACCTGGGCCTCCACCTGCAGCAGCAACAGCAGCTGCAACTGCAGCAGCAGCAGCAACACAATGTACAGGCGCAGCAGCAGCAGCAAATTCAAGTGCAGCAGCAGCAACAGCAGCAGCAGCAGCAGCAGCAGCACTCGCCCTACAATGCCAATCTGGGAGCAGGAGGCGGCATTGCTGGAATCCCTGGCGGCAACGGAGCTGGCGGCCCTTCAAATCCTGGAGCGTTACCCTCGGCTCCCGGCGAGTCCGGAATGCCAGCCAAGAGGCAACCCATCGTTGACAGGCTGCGCCGCCGCATGGAAAACTACCGGCGGCGGCAAACGGATTGCGTGCCGCGTTATGAGCAGGCTTTTAGCACCGTTTGTGAGCAGCAGAACCAGGAGACCACCGCCCTGCAGAAGCGCTTCCTTGAGAGCAAAAACAAGCGGGCGGCCAAGAAGACAGACAAGAAGCTGCCGGATCCCTCACAGCAGCAGCAGCATCAGCAGCAGCAGCAGCAACACCAACAGCAGCAGCAGCAACACCAGCAGCAGCAGCAGCATCTTCAGCAGCACCAGACCATGTTAGCTGGACAACTGCAGAGCAGTGTTCATGTGGTGAGTCCTTCTTAATTTAAGATATATTGCTATTTTTATACCCATGCAGAGGGTATTATAATTTTGCCATGAAGTTTGCAACGCTGTGAAGGAGTCATCTCCGACCCCATAAAGTATATTGATTCTTGATCAGCATCAACAGCCGTGTCGATCTAGCCATGTCCGTCTGTCCGTCTCTCTGTCCGTTTATAAGCAAACTAGTCTCTCAGTTTTTAAGCTATCGGGCTGAAACCTTCAGAATAGTCTTATATCCTTTGCAAGCAGTATATATGTCGGAACTGCCGGAATCGGACTACTATATCCTATAGCTGCCATAGAAACGATATGGAAAAATTAGCAGATTTTCGCTATTTTTCAAGATATTCGAATGAAACTTTATTTGTGCTTTTATAATAAATTTATGGCCACCGCCTAGAAATTTCATTGAAATCGGACCAATATATCAAATACCTGTCATAGGAAAGATCGGTCTAAATTCATATTTTACGTATGCATTTTACATTTTACATACATTTTACATTATACATGCTCTTTTTAAATGATAAAAGCACTTTGTTAAAATTTAAAAAAAAATCCGCCAACTATATCTGATAGCTACCATATAAACATATATGCGAAACAGGGCGTTTCGTGTAATTTATGCTCTTAGTAACAAAATCTTGTTTAATAAGTAAAAAATCAGCTGCAAGGGTATATCAACTTCGGCTCTGCTTTTAAGTAAGTAAGCTTTTCTTACTTCTTTAGGGGTTTTTTTTAACAAAAATATAATTTAAAGATTTAATTGGAATATTAGAAAAAAGAAATAGAAGTTTTAGGTCTTTGGGTTCTGTTAATAAATAGTAACTGAAGAGCTACCAATGCTCCACTATCTTGAGCTCTTTGAATCCTCCAACCAATCTTCTTTCATCAACATAGCTTGTGTCACCCGAGATAGATTCTCCCTTGTTTCGATTGTGAAATTCGATTCGAAATCTTCGAATTGAGAAAGAGTTTGAAATTATCTCGTCGAATGCAAATCGCATCCAGCAGATACGCGGCTGCGGCGGCAGCGGCAGCGGTGGGTATATCTCATCAATGCGCGGTTGCCTCACATTAGAGCTGGTGCAGCTTTTTGTGGGCCTCAAAAGAGCAGAGAAATAAATACGAAGCCAGCAATCCAAGCGGAGAATGCACGTACATACATACAAGCATATACAAACATACTATATATATATGTATATACACAAAATAATAATGAGGTCAGCGATTTTTTTTCCGTGTGTATACGCGAGTGTGCTGTATTTTTTTTTTTTTTGTACTCTTTCGGTTTTCAGTTCAGTTTCACGAACTGCGCCGCCGACTTGTGTAGCTACACAAGATACAAGATACATTCGCTGTAGCTACAAGCAATTGCTGTTTTGTGCCTGTGTAGGTACTACTTAGCTGACTTTTTGACGTTCCTTTGGCTGCATTTGAAAAATACCTAAATACCCACCTTGAACAAAAGGCAACCGCAGAAAAAAAAGCAAGCTATATACTTTTTCGCAAATCAAAAGATTTTTTTTCTGAGTGATGCAAGCCGTGCGCGCGAATCTCGACAACGGCCTCCGTTCTCTCTAGCTTATATAATTGTTGGCTCCGCCGACAATCCGTCAAGTGACCCTCCCCACCTCTGCTCCCCTCATATCACAGCTTGTAATTACCAGACGCAGCTCGAACTCGAAACTTGGATTCTGAAGCTAAAGCTAAAGCTGAGGCTGAAGCTGTATCTGAAGCTATAGCTGAATCTGAATCGGACTCTCGGACTAAGAGTTTTCTATTTCTTTTATCTGGGCGACATATACACACAGAGAGAGCTCTCAGAACGTGAGTTATTCCGCATCGACAACGGGGCGAGATCGGTTTTGAGTGGAAAAGTTTTTCCGCATCCTCCTGGCCAAGCCATTTGTCGCCCCTCCTTTCCCCATCGGCACGTAATTATTCATTGCCGACTGGCACTGGCACTGTAGCTGCCGTGCCGTAGTTGCCGATGATTTGTCCCCTTCATTTGAATTCTTTTTGTATGCAAAAAGTTGTTTCATTTCGGCCTGCAGCTAAGGATGAGGATGTTAGTCGTCATCGCGGCCTAGGTCTATTGGGAGGATACAAATAACTTTTTAAGGAAGTAGTTATTCAAAACGGTAGCTGTTTTTTAATTCTAGGGGTAAGCAGATGGGGTTTTTATACAGAGATTACTCTTCAGCAAGATTTTAAGTACTTGGAAAGAGAGTTGTAAACTTTATGAAAAGGTTTACAAAGGTTGCTTAAGAATTAGCATGTGTTTTTTAATAATATCAGCTCTCCAGCTTAAGAATTTATTAACCAAATTGTATACAATCTTTAAACATAAAAGAGTTTATGTAAAATGGTATAACGAGCTTAAATCCTTCAAAAAGGATGTTCAAAACTATGCAAAGATTTTATTTAGGGGACTTTCTTAAACTGTTTCACAGTTATTAGTCGATTTCGATGGTAATTTTGCCAAACTTAAAAAAAGAATCTCATAAAATCTTAAAAAAATATGCTAAGAGTATACAAATAAATCCTTAAATCTATGTTATTGCAGTTTAAATACATAAAATGGTATCTGAAAAGCATGAGCTCACTGGTATTTAAAATGTCACATCTAGGCTCTAAAATTGCAAACAAATCTCTAGTTATTTAAAATCCCCAGAAACCGAAGCCTGAAAGTACGCGAAGAAATGCTTTAATAAAATAAAAATACAATTTTTTTCAGATTACTTTCACTGCACATATTTTCTTCGTAGTTTATGGCCAATATCTGTGGTGTTTGGACTTACTTGAATTGAGAATCTCATAATTTTTAAAATCTCAAGAAATTATGCCTAAAAGTTTTTAAAGAAATCCCTCAATCAATGTTTGAAAGTAAACATTTTCACATTTTAAATACATAAAATTGTATTTACCAAAAATGAGCTCATTGAAATTTAGGATTTTATATTTAAACTCTGAAATCATATACAAATCTCCAGTTATTTGAAATCCTCGAAAATCGATGCCCAAAAGTACGTCAAGAAATGCTTTAATACATTTTAAAGTAAATCTTTTTACTGCTTACCTTCACTGCACACTGGATTTTCCCTGCTAAATATTATTTAGGCACCTTTCTGATACTAAACTCTTAGCTCTACAGTTTAAATTAAAGCCAAATTATTCACAGATTTAAATGCCTGGCAAATCTCCGAATAATTGATATCGAAACTCTTGAAATTACTTTCCGATTTCGCCGCTACTCAAGCCATTCGACGGGTGGCATCTCTCTCTCGAACGTATTTAATAATCAATGGAGAGAGGGAGCGGTTAATCTAAGTTCGCTTTTCACTTTTCATTTCTTTTATTTTGCTGCTTTTACTGTTTTGGAAAACTTTTACTGATTGTTGTGGTGCGGCGTCGGTTGCCGGTGAAAATCGCTGGAAATTGCGGCCAGCAGCAGCGGCAGCAACAATTGCCGTCCTCCGTAGCCGGTGCACCGGTGCAACATGCAAAACAAGAAAGCAACATCATTGGCAACAAACATATTGTTTATAATGTGCGTTGTAGTGTTTCATTTTTTTTTTTTTAATTTTCTTTTAGTTTATTTGGGAAAGTCGCGTGTTGCAATTTCTTCTTCTGGCTGCACTTTTTCCCCCAGTTTTATTGGCTTCGTCTCTTGGTCTTTTTTTCTGTTGTTGTTGTTGTTTTGTGTTGTATTTCATTCATTGTTGCCAATTTTCACTTCACTTTGGGTCGTGTGGCATTTTCTGACAGCCGTCAGTCAGTCAGTCAAAGTCTCGAAGCGCAGTCAACAAAACAAAAGTTGCATGAGCGATCTGCTCCGCCCCCTCCCCACCTTAGGACCCCGCCGCCTGCCCACTGATTTTCCTTGCTTTTCCAACGCCACCTCCCCCCCACCTCTCTAAGTAGATTGTTGTTTGTTTCAAGTGCTCCTGTTGTTATACCCTGGCTAAGGGTATTATCAGTTTGGAAAGGCAGGGAATTTCGGATGGGAATTCTTAAATAAATTCGTAAATGTATTATTTTTTATCGGATTTTTGTAAGGCATTAAAAAAGCTACCATATAAAAATAGATTCTTGAACATTTCTTCATTTTCTTTATCTATTTGAAATACATTGTCATACCAAAGACGCTCGAAATACTAAGATGAGTAATGCCCATATATTTGAAATGCCATTTATATGAGCCTTTTTTCTGTTTCGGACAAAAATGGAATTCTCTCTGTTTTCACAAAGTTGAGAGCGTAAAAATCTAAAAATAGAATGCGCTTGCATGTGTGCGTATGGATGTAGAATGCGTCAGAATACGTGTACACACATACAGTCTTCGGCTGCCGCTCTATGCCTACAAGAGAGAGGGCGACCGACTCTAGAGCCCTCTCTCTCTCTGGCTCTCTGGCAAGTGAGCATGTACCCAGCGCTGGGTCCAGCACAAAAAATGCTTGTTAAAAAAAAAATTAAATAACTTCTGGAATATCACTAAATGTTTTATAGAATAGTTAAGATTTCCCGAAGAGCTTTTAAGGTGCTATTATGCTCACAATAGAGCTATTTTTACTGGTTTTAGATGCTTATAAAATTCATGAGTTTCTGATTATTTTATTATTTTTAAATTAATATAATAATAAATCAAATAAAGTGTATTAAACCATCGGCTTGCCAATGCCAACTACTCTTCTCCTTGTTGATGTTTTCGTTGCTGTTGCATCTTGATTGACAAGTGACAACATATTATTGGCGTATCGTTGCAGGCTTAGATTGCTTGTTGTTTTTGTTGTTGTTGTTTTCGTTTTCGTTGTTGTTCGGTTGTTGTGGTTGCACTGCCATTGTTTATTGCTCCTGCAGAAGCAGCCGCCCATTGTTGGGCGTAACCCGAAAAGTTGACTAAATTACACATGGAAGGTGGGGGGGGGGGTAATTTATATATATTGAGGTAGTTAAGGTGAAATTTATACAGCCAAAGCATAGGAAAATAGATGAAAATTCAAGTGGGGGAGACAGAGATACAGGCTGTGATTTATTTGGGGTAAGTGATCTTGAAAAGAGGTATTTGCTGTGTCTTAAATTGTACTATTATTATTATTAATATACTATCATTATTAAATTAAATGGTTTTTAAATACTTTAATAAATATAGGTGTTTATAAAGTCTTATATTTATTAACAAGATGAATGGCTAATATAAATACATTTATTTAATCACAAATTAAAAGAAAATACAATTTATTTTCTGGGCTAAATATAATTGTTTACCTTTGGCCTATTTTAAACGTATCTTTTAATGCAATTAAATGCACATTTTACGCACTTTTCTAAAGAGAAACATTATAATTACAAATATTTTAAAGGAACCTCTCTATTATTTATATTTAAATACATTTTTCATATCCAGATAATTAAAAATATCTCTAAAGTTTTTTTGATATTGTACATGAAAATTCATTGCCCTGACTTGGCTCAATGTTTAATTTACCGCGCATTATATCCAGTATCTTCTGCTCCTCCTTAGTTTTCCCTTCTCCCGTTCGAACTTGTCGACAATTTATGTATTTTAAACATTTTACACATTTTTGTTAAATGCATCATTTATCTTCCAAGTTTGCCAGAGCGAAGCCACCACGGGGGAAGGTCTGAAAATTGTAACCTTCCCCAGCAAAAAGGGGGGAGATTCACCTTAACGGCGCCTGCCGCTGCACCCCTTGCGTGCGCTGCTCTGTCTTTTCGCCTCCAACGAAGGATGGTGGCCGGGAGCGGGGGCTTTGAGTGGGCCTGCAAAAAAGCAAGAAAAAAAAAGGGGGAAACCAGAGGCGTAGAAGGGAGGACGCCGCCGTCGTCGTCGTTGCTTCAACAAAATCGATTCCATTTCGACAAATGGGAGAAAAGAAGGCAAAAAAACAGCCGAAAAAACAGCAAAGAAGGCAAACTGAATGCGGCCTGCACTTGACTACAGATGAGCGGGGAGATATACTACTATATATCAGTGGATTGATATATGCAGTAAATATATATGTATATATATATGCTGCGGGGCTATGTAGCGAAGGGAATAAATTGTTGGCCGGATTTCTTCAATAATATTGTGGCAACCGAAATTGCATTGCACTTTTCCTTCCTTTCATTATTTGTGTAACATTAATTGGTTTTATTTTTAATGAAGAAGTTAACAATTTACTTCTTCAATTTTCGAGATATATTTAAACCATTTTAAGGGTTTTTGCTTAACCCCAAAACTTATGGATCTTAATGATTACTGGGGTTTTTTCGTTAACTGTGGAGACCTATTGAAAACCATAAATTATTGACCTTTCCTTAATGTTATTGAATTTATTTGTGATGTTTAATTATGTTTTTATGGGTTTTCCTATTTTATTTAAATATGAGGACACATAAGGGTTAATATTAGTATATTCCTAAATGTATTTATGATGTTCAAATATGTTTTTATGGGTTTTCCTATTTTGTTTAAGTATGAAAACATATAAGGGTTTGTATTATTATATTTCCGAACGGTTATATGATGTTTAATTATGTTATTATGACTTTTCTTATATTATTTAAATATAAGAGCATATTAACTAATATATTTATTACATATTTCATATCTGAAAATAATTAATTATACGTTTTTTAATTTCTTTATGAATTTTTGTTAATTATTTCGTCCGCCAGAAAGTATTCCGATTTATGAAGGATGTTTAAATGGTTTTTAAATATTTTTCTTTAAAGAATTGTTGAAAACAGTTAAAAACCTTTAACTTTCTTTCATATTATACCATTTATTTGTTTCTAATTATTATGCTTTAATATTTTTCCTAAGAAATTCCAATATGAGAATATATAATTATTGAAATTTAATATATTTAGGATTTTTTTGTTATGTCAGAAAACAATTTATTAATTTATTTTTTTAAATTTTTGTACATTTTTATGAATTAATAATTATGCTTTAATTTCTTTCCTAAGGAATTTCAATATGAGAACATATAAGTATTGAAATTTGATATATTTATGATTTATTTCTGTTCAGTAAATAATTAATTGGATCCTCTTTCAATTCTTTTTGAACCCTAATTAATTATTTCGTCCACCAGCAAATATTTAAATTTATTAAGAATGATTGAATGGTTTTCAAATACTTTTCTTTAACAAATTCTTCAATATTCTACTGACAACATCATTAGGACATTCCTGCTCCAAGTTCCACTGTTATTCCTGCACAGTGGGCCCCCCTCATTGCATGTTCGTCACGCATTGCTCATTTCGGGGGGTAAATTAAAGAGTTGAGAGGGATACTTTTTCCCATGCTCCCCCCACACCACCCCCATACTGCTTCCACTTCAAAGGCTTCTTTTTTGTGCGTTATATCCTTGTGCCTTGCACGGACCGTTGGAGGTAAGACGCAAAAGGTACTGCTGGTACCTGACAAAATAAAGCGGGTAAAAAGCAAGGAAGTTCACCACATACACACACACACACACACACCCGAACACCCGCACACCCGGACAGAATTTTGCATCTTTTATTTATTATGTTTGGCAAATTTCATTGCATATTAAAAATGCAATTTTCCACAAGAAGAAGAGAGCTTTGCCATCGCCTTCCTGCCATCCGGCCATTTATCCTTTTGCCATCCTGTCCAAAGCTCCCAAGCAAGCTTTAAGTTTTTAGGGTTCTCCCCTGGCTGGCTTTTGTCAATTGTCTTAAACATTTTAATTGCTTTACGTTTGTCGTTGTCGTTGTTGTGTTGTCAGGGCAAAAAAAAAAAAAAATAATAAACAAGAGAAAGGCGTAACACACACAAAATCCTGTCCGGGAAAGTATGAGGCTGTGTGTGTGTGTGTGTGTGAGTGTGAGTGTGCGGTTTGTCGAGTGGCTGACAGCCGTAGATTTTAACCCTTAAATAATAATCGTTTGGTAATCGCATTCTTTTTTTTTCGTCTTTTATTTAGGGATTTTCATTCATTTTATTTTTAAGGGGGGAAGTGGCACTTTTCAAGCCATCACCATCACACACATCCTGAGCGAAACAAGCGAGGCGCAGGACCTCCCTTTGCTGTTGCTCTTTCGCTTTGCCTTTTAAAATCGATAAACTCATTTTGAAGTTGTGCAAACACAGATACACATGCTTACTTTGGCCACTACACTTTGCTTACTTTTATTTTCTATGCGCCTACAAGACCACGCCACCACCTCTGCCTCAGTGTTTCATCTACAAGGATGCCCAATCTGTAAGGATAAATGTGGCATAAAGTGTGTGGAAGTTTTGGCTAATTAAATTTATTAGGAAAGGCTTTCAGACAAAGGAGATTTTCTTTATTTGGTATTAAGAAGAAGAAGCTCTTAATTTAATGTTTTTATTTTTATTTAAGCATATTCTCCGATTTTTTTACAATTTCCTTTACTTAGTATTAAAAGCGGAATCACTAAAAAGGATGCAGTGATTTTTATTTAAAGAAATACCTATTATTTTCTAAAAGGGAGACTTGAAATCACTTAAAATACTGCCTGAAAGTATGCTACAAAAATGTGCACTTTGTCTTTTGTCACTTTAAAAATAACATTGCATACTTTTCGCCATTTTTACAAGTGTTTTACAATTGTAATTGCTTCACATTTTCCAATCAACATTTGCAATCATAAATATTTGTAAATCTCTCTCAGCTCCTTTAAGTCCTTTGCAATAAATACTGTGTGTAGTGAAGGATTCTAGCTAATTAATTGGATTAAGCAAGGATTGCAGAGACAAAAAGAGAGAGGGATAGAGAGAGAAAGAGTGAGAGAGAAAGACAGCATTTATGAAATCTGCAGAACTCGAACTATTTTCACTTAACTACCACACACACACTGGCTCGTGTTGATGGGAATAGTTAACCCTTGAATGACGCCAGCCAGGCGCCATTCGGGGCTTCCTTTATGCACTCCTCTGCTGGCATCCACATCGACATCTCCACGTCCTCGTCCTCATCCACATCCACATCCCAAAGGATGTCGAGGTCCCCGGGCATGCATTCAATTTGTGTGTCGATTACATGAAATGAGCTCTTGGCTGGCCGCTTGGACGGGAAATGGAAAAAGCTGATGAAGAGCGGGTTTTATATGCAAAATTAAACCAAACACGGCTCGTGTGTCAAAGGCAAATATGCCATTGATTTGGTCGGGAATAAAAAAGAGGAGTCAAGGGATATGAAAATATAGCTAGTTAATGATGATTCTTTCTGTGGAAATAATACTACTTTTTAGTTGGAGATGATTTGCGAAGTTCGATAATTAATTCAGACCATTTTTCTGGGATTTTAAATATTGGTTAACAACTTTTGAAACTTTTCATTATAAAATATAACAAGTTTCTGTAGCTCTGATGATTAAATTCACTACAATGGAAGCTCTATTATCTTGTAAGTTTACATATAGATCTTCTTTGCGAAGACTAATATAGCAGGCTATAGAATAAGGCTGTTTCAGCTCTTCCTGAGTCCTCTTCAGTACCTTTAGCTGATGATCTGTCTAGCTAAAATCAAGCAAATATACCCCAAGTCGCAAAAAATTAGCTGAATTAAACATAAAGATAAAAAAGCCTTTCATATATAAACCCTAAAATCCATATAATTGTAAAATGATTTCACCCTAATTGTCAATGACAATTGATTGATTATTTTCCTGGGAATCTTTTAAATTTCATTCCATTAAACCATCATAAATGATAAATGGCATAAGTCCGCCTTACTGGCGGCTATTGATACTTATAGATATACTCTTGTGCTGCAGAGTGTATCGTGAAAATGCCTCCCCTGGAAATCCCTGACATTTATCGCTTGCAATCTTATCGCCCTAATAAAGTCCTGTTCATCCCCAGAAATCTGTATATTACTCGGGGTCTCCTTTTTCGTTTTTTTTTTTTCATCACTGAATCGCAAACTTTCATCATGTTTTGCGAACCATCATCCCTTTTTGGTGGAACAAACCAACCCCCGCCACCCGCTGGCTGACTGACTGGCTGGCCTCTGCCTGTCTTCTATACAGTCCTGCCCCATAACCATAACGATTATGTCCGTGCAACATGTGACATCAACAACATCATAAGCGAGTGGCCTTCGTCTGCCTTTTGGGTCATAAGACTTCGAGTAAAAGGCAGTTTTATGCTAGCTTTTCTCCTCTTGGCGAAAAACGTTCATTGGATTTCCCCCATTTTACAGTTTTCCCACCTGCAGTTCTTCCTCCATTTGCATACGAAAGGAGAGAAAGAGGGGGGCGCGGGGGATGAAAAGCGATGGGTTTCTCTAATGCTCTAATGAGCTTTCCACAGAAAACTCCATTCTTGTGTTTGGCCCACGCGGCGTATGCTTGATGATGTGTTTGTGTGTCTTTGTTTGTGTGTGTGGGTGTGGGGCATATGGACAAATGCCTCTCGAAGTGATTAGCGCTTTCGGAATCCTGGAACAATGAAATCCT
Source organism: Drosophila baimaii (assembly GCA_018874675.1). NCBI lineage: Eukaryota > Metazoa > Arthropoda > Insecta > Diptera > Drosophilidae > Drosophila > Drosophila baimaii. The sequence goes on along the minus strand of JAEIIU010057120.1, from coordinate 12,024 downwards.
TGACCAATGCCAACGATGGTGGGAGGGGTGGGAGCGTGATGGGATTTACAGAGGATTCCACAGCGGTTTGGGGGCCACTTTACTGGGATTTGTAGAGCGGCAACGAAAAGAGACAGAGAGAGAGAGAGAGAAAGAGAGAGAGCGAAAAAAACGTTTTCATTACTTTACTGGAGCGGAAATGGCAAATTAACTGCACAAATACACTGATGGACACGTGTGTGTATGTGTGTTTGTATGCTCATTTATTCATTACATTGCATGCTTGCCCCGTTTGCCACCCAACCACCCATCCACCCATCCATTCGTACCCCCGTCATCGACCTTCCAGAGGCCCCCTTTTCATCTATTTGGTGACTTAACAACTCATTGACTTAAAATGCTTAAAGTTGATTTTGACGCAGGGACAATATTTATCTCAGTGTAAGGACAAGGGAAGAAAGGTTAATTATTGAAAGAGAGATGCGCAAAAGAAGATTGGTGTATTAATAATTATTTTATTTAAATTTCGCCAGATTTTGTAGTAAATATTACTTTATTTGTATATAGAATTATATTCAGAAAACGCATATCGAAATGTCATTGTTTGTTCTTTAAAGTTCTTGGCAAAGTTTAATGGAAAATTAAGGATCCACGTAGTGACGATAAACACCAAGAGTGTAGACAGCAAGGAAAGTTTTATATAAATCATTTGAATACAACATCTAATAAGATAGTTTGTGCAGAATCATCATTCAGCATCCTAATCAAAAGATATTGTAACTGCATAGTAAATGATAAATATTTCAACTAGTGTCGTTTTTGGAACTAAGCTGCAAAATTTACAGCGTTGAACCTAAAGACTTATACCAGAATTAGAAACTAACTACATTATTTTTAGTTTATTATTATTTGTAATTTATTTTGTATTTATATTACTATTAATCCCCACAAATTGTAATGTCAGAAATGTTTGGAGTTAAAGGCGCCTTCGTCACTTTTATCACACCCCAATTAGAGTTGTTTTTTGTGCAATATATTCGAAACAAAGAAGGTGAAAAGTCGTTAGTAAAGTCTGAGAAAATAAGCTTGATTATTCTCAAAGGTCGCACACATCTCCAGATAAATTATAGCTTTCAACATAAACGGAATAACGCATTTAATATTCCCCTGCCGTCAGAGACACAACTTATCGCACTCGTTGCGTCATTGAGGCTGCCTTTGTTTGCACAGTCGACGACGACGGCGACTACGACAACGCTTTTTTTTAAATGTTAAATATAAACGGACAATTTCAGTGAGTTTTTTCAGCGAAAAAAACAAAGCCAAAGGCTGAAGGCTGTAGGCGATTCGCGAAATGGCGAAAAGGAGACAACGGCGTCGTCGTCGTCGTAGTCGTCGTCATCAATGTCACCGGCGATGACGAAATGTTTGCAAATAAACAAAGCTCGCCTCCGCCAACAAATAGAAATGTTAAATGAATCGTGGATGTGAGACAATGAGTCCATCCGACATGTGCAAAAAAGTTTACGTCTGAGTGGGCTTTTTTCGACGTATTTTTTCGGATTTTTATACCCTTTGCAGAAGGGTGTTATAGTTTATCAAAGGGGTTATTGCAAAGCAGTGAAGGATTCTTCTTAAGAAGGATATGAATATATATAAATATATTATCAATCAATATCACCAGAGGAATCTCAGCTTATAAGCTTGTCTGCTTGAAGACTTTACCATAGCCTTCATTCTATGCACGAATAATATATTAAATATTTAAACAAAGCACAGTTATAATAATTTTGTAGCTTTTAAAGCTAGGCACCTGGAATATAAGATATTTTACCAAAACTCCTTAAGTAACTTGACTATTTTTTTTGCAAGAATTTTAGATGAATAGAAATTTAGTCGTTCTACGATATATTTCAAATTAAACAAAATAGTGTTTATAACATTTAGCTAAGGGTATTCAATTTGCGATTAGCTTATTTTCTTTATATTTTTATACCCTTGCATTGTATTATAATTTGAGTCAGAAGTTTGCAACGAAGTGGCCCTATAAAGTACATATATTCTTGATCAGCATGAACAGCCGAGTCGATCTAGCCATGTCCGTCTGTCCGTTTCTACGCAAACTAGTCTCTCAGTTTTTGAGCTATCGGGCTGAAACTTTGCTATAATCTTCTATATACTCTCAATGCTATATATGTCGGAACGGGCCTGATCGGACGACTATATCCTATAGCTGCCATAAAAACGATATGAAAAAATTTGCATATTTTCGCTATTTATTAAGATATTCGAATGAAACTTTTTTTATAGCTTTAATATATGTATAGCCCCCTCCTAGAAATTTCATTGAAATGGGACCAATATATCATATAGCTGCCAAAGGAAAGATCGGTCTAAATTCATATTTTACATATAAATTTTACATTTTGCATAACTTTTACATTATTCATGTTATATTTTATCAAACTCCGTTATAAAAAGTAACAAATTATCTGCAAGGGTATATAAACTTCGGCTACGCCCGAAGTTAGCTTTTCGTACTTGTTTTTATTGTACTTTCTGGACTGGGTGAAGCTTACAGAGTACGTTACACTGCGAAAAGTGATGCCGCCGCCGCCGGAAGTTCAAAAGGTGACAATGAGACAAAGAGGAAGCGCAAGCATGTGGGTGCCAATGGGGGTGGGTGGGTGGCAAAAGGGGTAGCCAAAGTGGGTGCAAAACGGGGAAGAACTGGACAATTGGCGGCAGAATTCACTTGAAGCAATTAAATTTATGAGATTGTTGATTTTGTGCTTTTGCAAACTCTGGCTGTCGGTGCCGATGAAAGGCCGACCGATGAATGGACGAGCGAGCCAACGAACGAACGAACAAACTCAGCTGAGACAAAAGGCAAAGGGTTAAGCGCGCCCTTCCTGTTTCCACTTTATTTTACTTTATTTCACTTTATTTCGCTTTATTCCATTTGTTTTTCGCTTTTCCAACCAACGGGAAATACATACTACATATAAGCACGCCCCGATATATACGAGTGGCTATAAAATATCTTTGGTTCACATTTAAATCCGTAATTTCAATTCAACTTGTCGTGTTTACACACACAATGCATAATTTATAGAAATTTGTCTGCAAAGCGCAGCGGCAGCGTCGACGTTGACTGCTGCGCTGACTGCGACACTGGCAGCGGGCAGAAGCAAAAGCAAAAGCAGAGCAGCCAACGAAAGAGAGATGGTCATGCGAGAGGGAAAGAGATGGGTACCGTGGAGGAGGAGGAGGAGGAGGAGGGCTCATGTAACCTGAAGTCGAGGAACGCTCGGTGTGCGCACAGTGAGATGTAAAAGTCTGTAGCCCAGCTAAAGAAAAATACTTAAAGCAGAAAATCTGATTAAAGAACTTTTATTTTTATTATGTTATATAATCTCCTTACAATATTTTTAAAAATTAATTAATTAATATTTAATTATAATTGAGATTAAATCATTATCTAAGATATTAGCCAGAGCTTTCACAGGAAATGTGCAAATTAGGTGTACAAAATGTTTAATACTTAAAAAAAGAAAACAAATTTGCAATATTTTCAATACTTTATTGCAAACTTTTGTACATTTTTGATAAACATTTATTTTTTACATAATAAATAAAAAATGTTGTGCAGGTTTTCCCTTAATATACGCCTGTACTATTTCCTTAAATATTTCCTTAGCATGTTTGTAGTTTTAATACATATTTTAAAACTACATTTTGCTTGTGCTATTAAACTTTTATTACTCACTGTCTGTCCATGGGACACCGAAGAGCCCTGGCACGCAGTCTCTTTCAGTCAGTCAGTCAGCAATCAGCCCTCTCTCCCGCTCCTGCTCCTGCTTTTGCTCCCTCTCCTGCCTTTCTCCACCCCATCCCTTTCTCCATTCTCAAGTGTCGCATATGGCAGGCAACGTGTGCCGCCGCTCTTACTCGCTCTCTCTCTCTCTCTCTGCTCCTCTTCTCTGCCGTATCCTTCTCTTCCCTCCTGATTCGCTGCTGCTGTTGTTGTTGGTTTTGAAGCTCCTGTAATGGGGCGCCTCTGCGGTCCAAGAGAGGTAGTTGGTTCAGAAGGGCATGGGGGGGGGGGGAGAGGTTAGGTCCCGTCCCCCCATATCACAGTGTGCGAGTGCCTATACATGTTGTGTGTGGTGTGTGCCAGTGTGTTTGTGTTAAACTCAACGAAGCTTAAAAGCTTTGTTTGCACCATGAACGACTTCAATATTTGTAGTCTGTATTCTCCACTTGATTTCCCAGCCGATGGTATGTAAACCAGAAAACACTGGCTTTTCTTATTAGCCAATTGGTTATACATATTTTTTGTTGTGGGTGGTAGTGTAGCTTAATTGTTAATATAATGGATTTATACGAATTTAAGCAGGGAAAGTCCCGCTTTTTGAGATTTATCTTATCACACCTTGGAACTTATTCATTTTATTTATTTTGTATAATCTGGCAGATAAGTTCCATGTTTGCATTTATATTTACTCGTCATATTTTCATCAAATCTGAATAAACATTTTAATATATTTGTTCCTTTAGGATATACACTTACTATTACTCATACTATTTTCTTAAAATCGGAATAAACTGAAAGATAACTCGTTTGATAGAAATTTCTTTTGAAAAATTTTCAAGCTAATCTGATTTTTTACGGAAAACGTCTATAGAAATGTACAAACTTGGGAATTAGTTGTAAAAATAAAATAATACACGTCTAGATTGCCCTAAGTTGCTCCCAAATGTATGCTAAAATATGTAAAACCTTAAAAACAACAAATTTACCATTAATTGTAGGCCTACAAGTTTTCCATTGCATACTTTTAGACACCTTCTTAGGAGATTTAAAAACCACAACGATTTCTGTGGCATTCCTGCTAGTATTTTCTTTGAAAATGGTATTTTAATGAACTAAAAAATACTGCAAATGTATAATTAATTTTGGTTTCTTATGTTATTACCTAAAGCCACTTAAATATTTAAATGTATAAACATGTACACACTTTTCTCATTAAACTAGAAAAATTTTTAATGGATTTTATTTATGCATTTTGTGAATGCAGCCAAGGAGGCCCCCCCGCCTTTTGGGTCCCCTATCAATGCTAGTGGTTTGTTCCTGGGGCGTACCCAAGCTCCCCCCTCTTGACTTCGCCCCAGCCCCCCTCGACAAACTGTGCCATTCTATTGAGTGGCGCGTCGCCCATGCCCCCTTTTCACGCACGCCCCTTGCCGCTTGGCCGAGAAGTGCAAGGAAAGCGAAAACGAGCGAAAATGTGGGGTGAAAAAAAATGAAGAGAGGAGCAAAAAAAAAAAAAAAGATTGTTGAGGCAGCCACATAATCCACTTTTGCCCCTACCCCCTTGGCAGCCCCCCGTCCATGGAGTGTGCCTTTTGTTGCTGCGGAGAAATATAAAAAATAATTGGAAGTCGCTTGCAACGATGTTGTCGCTCTCGTCAGCCTCGCCGTTGACGTTTTGCTTGTTAGCTGCACTGTACTCTCTCCCTGTCTCTCCTGCCATTTTCCCCCATTTTCCATTTCCCTATGCCTCCTATGCTTTCCTGTGGTTTCACTCTTTTTTCTTTCTCCTGTTTTCCCCCTCTGCAGTCGCCTTTGATTTGACTTTTGTTTGCTGGTGATTAGGAGCCCAAGAAGTGGAAGCTGCAGCCAGGATTTGTTTAAACAATTCGGGAATGCTTCATTTGTTTGGCAGATTGGAGGAAATTGGTAGGCCTAAAAGTTAAGGGGGAAAGGGGGTTTAAGGGGAATAATTTCTTGTATTTTTGGGTTGGAAAATAAGGTTTTTAAGGTGCTTACAAATTGCATATATTTTGGAACAGGATTTATGCTAAAAATCTTCAAAAAGGAGGCTTAAAAAAATCAATTTTAAATTATCCAAAAATTACGATCATTAAGGGAAAGTCCTGGGAACAGGGGGAGAGGCCATTTGCATCTTCCCCTAATTTGGCTTATGGTTATCCCATCGTATCAAGGAGGCAATCTACAAAATCCGTTGACACTTACGCTTGACCCCCCCCCCNCAAAAAAAACCCTTCGTCCTGTCATCATCAGCAACTTTTCTGGATGTCCTGCTAAATTAATAATTTTGATTGAGCTCCCCTTTTGGTTCTTGACTCGCACTCCTTGGGTCTCTCCTGCCCGCCCCCAACCCCTAATCGTTGTGTTATCCGCCGTGTTTTATCAACACTTTTGCATCATCTTGGGCCCATCGTTGTCGTCAGTGTCGTCGTCATCATCATAATCATAACTATTATTATTAACGGCAGAGAAACGAGCCTATTTAGCGTCAACAAGCACAAAATCGTCTGCTACCCCTTGGTTTGGTTATAAACCCCCATTCCCTAGCCTATCCCATGTATATATCTCCCCAAGCTCCCCCCTAGGGAAACCCTCCCCCGAGTGTTTTGGCATCCGAAGAAAAAAAAAGAAGCAAATTTCCCACAAAACTTTAGCAGGCGATAAAAATTTGTCTACATTAGCTGAGAGAAAGAGGCGAAAGAGCCAGAGCCTCGCCGCACGTTGCACAGTTTTGTGGCATATGCCGCACGATTATAACACGGCAAGAAAATGTGGATTTGTTGGAGATTTTTAAAGAATTTGGTACTTAAGTTAATCTATATAACATGGAAAGTATATATGTATATCAGTATGGATAAGCCAAACTAACTCCCTCTACTTTCTCTTTAATTTCTTTTATTTTAAAGTCTTTTGAGATATATCTAGATAAATATCTTTGAATTGTTAAAGATTTTGCCAGAATTTAACACGGAAATAATATATACATATATCAGGAAGGTAAAGATAAGGCACCCAAATGCCCTATAATTTCTCTTTAATTTCTATGATTTTTGATGCCTTTTGAGATATATCTATATAAATATCCCTGAATTGGTAACGAATTTGTTACTAAAGTTGTTGAATATAATATGGAAATGATGTATATCAGGAATGTAAGGATGAGGCAACTTAATTGCCTTTAATATCTGCTTAATTTCATTTATTTTAAAGTCTTTTCAGTTATATCTAGATAAATATCCTTGAATTAAAGTTAATTTAGAAATAGCTTATTTTTTGGCTGCCTAAAATATATATCTTACAGCTGCTTAAATATTAAATTATGTTGCAATTGACTGACCATTCGTGAACCTGCCTTCAAGCGACTTTAAAACTAACTTCTGCTTTGCAAATATTAATAACAGATTTCAGTTAAATCGTAAAAACAATAACAACTATTATATTTCTATTTTTTCCAAGTGCCTTGCTACTTGTTTAATCCTCCCCCACCACTCCCCCGGCGAAAACTATCGTTTATCTGAAGTTTTGCTGTGTTTTTCGTGTAACAATCTTAACGTTATTCGGTATTTGGCATTCGAGGCAAATATCCTCCTTGGCCACCTTTTTGGCTGCGTGTGTGGGTGCCATTTACAAGGGACAACCGACGGGCGGCTGTCAACCCCCAACCCCCCTTTGGCGGTGCCCCTCTTGAAACCAGGGAACCCATGGAAGCCCCCCCCAACCCTGTGTAATGTTTGTGGCCTGGCTTTAAGTTTCTGGCTTAAGTGCGCATGTCCTGGACAGAGGCGGCGGCGATTGTCTGTCTGTCCGCTGCTGCTTTCCTTGCTCAATTATTGACGAAATATTTTTGAAATATTCCTGATTCCCCGGGATTCGGTTAATTGCCACCCCCCCCAACCCCCAAACTCCTTTGCAAACTGATCGAATTAACTGATTTCGCAGCTGCTTTTGTTTTTTTTTTTTTTCGCAAGTGCGTTGACATAAACAAACAAAAGTTCACACTGTGGAAGCAGAAAGTAAATAAATACGCGAGAGTCGTGCGGGGGAAAATTGCATTTCGTTAAATGGCGTCGACGTCGACGCTTAATTGAATATCATCGCGTCCAAGAGCAACAACTAGGAAAGTTCTCGACTAGCACAAATCCCACTTGACGACAGCGGCGAGCAGCGAGCAGCGAGCAGCAGCTAAGACAATCGCAGAAGGCGTGACACTACCCGAGGAACCCTTCTCCCCAGCTCCTATTATGGGATAGGGGGGCGGCGGCCCCACTTCGTCCAAATCATCCCCCTGAGCTCTGCCTGTGCCGCCGCCTGCTTTCATTGCATCAAAACAAAATTCAATTAAGTTGATTGCAAATCGTTGCCGTCAAAATGAAGGCGAAATGCGAGACAAAAGGAAATGAAATCGGGGCACAAGAGTTGCATGGATGGAATAGGCGTTTCAAGTCGGAATTGCAAATCAAAAAAAGAAGACTAGGTTTTTCAAGCCACGGGGAAATATTCAACAAGAGGCTCGCATGTTTGGGATCAAATTTTGGATTTATTGAGCCTCTGAACTTACATATTTCTTTGCAACTTAAAACCTGACATAAAACCCCTAAAATATGTGAAAGTTCTATAATATAAAGCATTTTTATGCAGCTTAACACAAGATTTAAAATAAATTTCCCTCGTTTCCGTATTAAACATTATTCTTTTAGGATTTTAGATCCCACAAAAATGTTACCATAACTTACGTATACGTAATATTTTTTTCTTTTTTTTTTCTTATGTGAATATTAAATTTAATATTTTACAATGTTGAGCCCTTTAATGACCTTTTACTTTTAAGCCTGAATATATGTTTTATTAAAATAACCTATGATTTCCATTACGTATACGTAATATTTGTTAAACATTTTTATTTGTAAGAAATTTAAAGTTTGGCCAGCGGAACCTATTTTTTATGCCAACCATTTTCCATATATTTATATATATTTTAATCACCTCTGGATGTCAAGCTTTTTATAACAATTTTTTTTTTAATTTCCCATTTTTCCATCCAATTTTATTAACAGTTTTGCACTGTTAATTAAAGCTTTCATTTCACTCACTCGCCGCCCCTAGTTTACTCGTTAACCCTTCGCTGCTGCTTTTTTTGTATTTTGCCTGTGGCCTGTTCGTGTCATCTATTGGCCAAATGCTCTGGGCCAAGAGAAAGAGAGGCTAATTGGTATTGTCAGCACACTGCCAGTGTCATTTAGCCAATATAATATTGCCACCAAAAGTTGCATGCATAAAAAAAATATGTCAAACTTTGTAATTTATATTTAATGCAAAAAAATGGCGCTTGTACCTTGTCGCTGTTCTATTTTTTATTTTTTTTTGTCACTGTCAATGATTTATTTAACTATAGTAGATGCACTTACGGGTGTAAAATATATATTAATTAATTTACAAAACATATGTGAGGCTTTCAATGCTTGACAACAACAAACATGAGAAGCCAAAGAGCAATTTTCGGTGTCGGTTTGGCAGGCGTACCACACTGCGTATGCGTAATAATTTTAATTGTGCTGATTTATTGGAAACTTTAATTTATGCTTAAAATCAAAGATTATCACGAAATCTTATAGCTTACATTAGTTAAAACTTGACTAAATTGTCTAGGCAAGTGTTTTAAAATGTAATTGTTTTAACCGCCTGTTTTTTTGTGCCCACAAATTGGACAAACTTTCGGGTAATTGTACTTCTCTAATTGCTTTATTACACAGCTTTAATTGTTCGTTCTAAAAACGCTCGCTGTTAATTTACAGCTGTTATTTAACAGCCGCCGTCCCCCACCGCCCCACCACTCTGCCAAAGGGGGAGAAGCGTAGCAACGAGTCACTTAGTCAGGGCGATTGCTTGACTTGCTTTTGTTTTTGTGATGTTTCCTTTGTTTTGTTTTGATTTGGTCCGCCAGCGTCGAGCGTCTGTGTTTGCCTATGTTTTCTTTTCGCTCTCTTTCTCTATCATCTCCATTCCCGTTTGGCTGCCTCCGCCTCCCACCTCCTCCTTCTTAGTTTCTCCTCTCAGTTCCCCGAGACATGGAGAAAAGACCCTTTGTAAATTTTAATGGCAAATCTGCTGCCATTTGCGGCACATTTCGCGTACAATTTTCATTTTTGTTATGCCCACATATTTATTTTCATGGCTTGCCCTAGGTGGTTGGGCGGTGCTGGGCGAGGGGAGAGTGTAGGCCTGCACACGCTTTTCTCGTACACTGAAAACAATATCACCAACTTTGGTTAATTTACAAGCACAAGAAGCCCTTAAAAGTAGGCAGTGGTTTCTGCCATTTTATACTTAGGTATTTTAAAAGCTTCTTGCTTTTTCCCCAATTTGTATTTTAAAAGTAGTTAAAGGAATTTCTTGCAGTGTTTACAACATTGCTAAAGGGGCGCACTTTACATTTGTTTTGTTTATTTTGGCGTGAGCGTTGCCAGCGTGAGAGAGAGAACATGGAAGACATGGCCATCGCGCGACAAGAGAGTGAGAGCAAGTGCTGCTATGTCTGCTTACGGGTGTGAGTGCGAGTGGGGAGCCCGATTTGGAGCCGGCAAGAGAGAAGAGAGAGAATGATGTGAGAGAATGTCGATGGCTCCACTCTCTGCATATTGTTGCTGCTTTTGCCGCCGCCGCTGTTGCTGTTGCTGTTGCTTTTGCTGTTGTTGGCATGCCATTTCCCGTTATCAGTGGCAGACTTTCTGCCAACCTGCTGTCGCACGCTGTCGACGTCAACGTCGCTGTTGCTCCTCTGCCGCCGCTCAACGGTGACGCCACGGCACAGTGGGTGTTAGTGGTAACTTTTTGGGGGGGTTGAGATTTGTTTATTGTCTTTTTAAGATTAAATTCCCAGGGCTGGTTCTTTTTTTTTTATTACTATCTAAGCTTGGAGCATTTTCCACTTTTTGTGAAAGGGTGCACACTTTTAGTTCCTAGATGAATTGGCTTAGCCCCACTGTGCCTCTAAACTCTGCCCCTCATTTTGGATTTCTGTGCGCACGCCATGCCAGCTAATTTTGGATTTTCTAAGCGAGCGGAGTGAAATATTTTTAGCTTTTCGATTGAGACTGCGACGCTGGCTGCTAAGCTGACTGTGACGCCGACTGCTGCGTAGCGGCCGCGCTCGCTAGCCACATGCAGATTTTTGCAATTGTTTGCCTTATTTGGCTGCTGACGTGATTTTGCTGTTGTTGTATTTTTAGCCAGTTGATTTATCATTCTCACTGCGTTTACGCTGCATTTGTTGCTAATCAGTATTTTATCTCTCTCTCTCTCTTTTCCTCTCGTTGCAGGTGAGTGTCCATCCTCATTTCTTCTTTTTTTTCGTTGGCTGTGAAAATATGCAGATAAAACTGTAAGTTAAGGTAAGCTAAGTTAATTTAAGCCTCGAGAAAATATCGGAATTATTATGGAATGTTTGCTGTTTGCATCATCAACGCCGAGTTATTTCTGATAAGAGAGAGAGGCGATGTCGAAGCTGAAGTCAAGATCACGGGTTACGTATACGCAACGTAGGACAAGATTAGCTCAGAGCTGGGAATTGTGAGTGTTAAAGTGTGTACGACAGTTAATGGCATTTTTAATGAAATATTTTGTAATATAGAAAATATATAGTTGTTGCAAAAACTTAAAGATTTCATTAAAAGCTAGCATTGCACTATAATTCCCAAGTAGCTTTTTGCTACTATGGTAAAACCCTTAAATCCCTATGAGTTTTCCTAACTATACTTATGTATTCTAGATCTAGATCCCCATATAATATAATTTATTTCTCCCAGTGCCTGGGATTAATAATAATTGTGTCATTTGGCGTAAACAACAAATCAATGTGTGTGGTGGTGGTGGCGTGTGGCAAGATATTTAAAGCCAATGGGAGCGACCATTATCCACCAGTCCCCTTCCCTTTCCCCTTTATTGAGACTCCATAGAATTTTCCCCACTTCTTGCTTCTCCTATTATTATTATTATTCCCTCCCATTTTGCTATGCAACTGTGGTCTCGGTATTTTCTCAGCTTTTCCACCGCTTTTCCGATGCTCTCGCCCCGTCGCGTCGCCTGGCTTTGAAGTGTTTACATTTTGCGTTTGAATTATCGCTGCTTTATATGCTTCGCTTTGATTTTTATACCCTTGCAGAGGGTATTATACATTTGCCATGATGTTTGCAACGCAGTGAAGGAGTCATCTC
>JAEIIU010057118.1:67181-102187 GCA_018874675.1 Drosophila baimaii | reverse complement strand
TTATGAAGTAAAAATCATAGTTAATACCTGATACAATAATATCCATATTTTGAAAATGTTGTTATAACTTTCATTTATTAGCTTGTTTACTCTTAATACTGGTGTCACTTTCATAGAATACACAACGCACAGAATTGCACAGCACGTTGTCTAACTTTGTGGTATTTTTTTACAACGTGCGAATGGTCACACTCTAAAAATACGTTTGATTCAAAAAGGTAAWTTATTTATGAGATGATCGACATACTACGAATTGTGAAATTTTGACTTCGGTTTTTTTATTTTTGTCATATGGGAGCGACCACTGTGCATTTGTATAAACCAAAAAAAAAAAAAACCCTCTACACTACCAGCTCTCGTAGAAACAAGTCGCCTCTTTTTCTTTTATAGTTTATTTATATTCATTTAAAATCGAGAAAACATTACCAAAAATATTGGTTCCTTTTTATTTTTACAAGTTTTAATTTCTTTTTGAATTTATTTTAACAACTGGCCCGATTATTATAATACTGATGGTTGATAATTTACAAGTCTTATCTGTTAATTTAACATTTGAAGAATGAAGCATTAGATCCTTTATTCAAATTCAAGTTCCGTTCCTTTTTTCTTTATCTTTTTATTTTGTATTTAAACAAACCTTTAACAAGCTTCCAAGAATTCTACAAAAATATACTTAAGGTCCTTCATTCGAATTCAAGATTCGTTAGTTATATATTTATTTTTAATTTTCAATAAAAAAAACCTTCAATAGCCTTCCAAGAATTCTGGAAAAAGTACAGTCTTAGTACTTGACGTTGTAGTGCTGACACCAGCTAGCGTGTTTTCTAAGATTCTGACCAATTCTTCTAATAAAAATCTGCCCAAAGCATTGATGAGGGATGGTTACTACTACTACAAATTAAAAAAAATATTATATTATTCCTTATAGGGGAGAAGAAGTCTCAAATATGCCAGTTGTTTTCAGATTTGCAGCTAAATGCTGAGAAAATCCAATGTATTTTGGTATTTTCCGCTTTTATTTGGGAAACTGCAGCCGCATTACGTTTGAATTTCAAAAATTGTGATTTCCGGTCACAACTTGAGAGCAATATCCGATTTGTCAGTATTTTCTTAGCTTGAAGTCGTGATTTTGGTATATTTTACCCAGCCTCTTGGTATATTTTAACGCCCACTTCGGTCACACTGAGGGAAATTGTAGTTTCCACATCTACGGTCACACCGTTTCGAATTATACTATAAAGTTTCTAGTTTATAACTTTTTTTTTATTACAAAGCCATGCAGTTTTCCAGGCCTAAAACGAACTAAGGTGAGTCCACATCGGGTGCCCAAGGACTAGGGATATTCCCCCAGCAAGAGGGCGGGCCGTAGAAATTCCTGCGGCCCGAGGACGAAGCGAAAAAGCGACAATAACAAACCAACCCCGGGCGCCATTTTTGCTGCTTTCTACGAGGACTACGCAGTAATTAATTGCCTCCTGGGTCTCTCTTGCAGACGGGGACTCGGATTCGTCTGCGGACACCGATTCGGAATTGTTGTGGCCAACATGGAGGACCCGTGCAAAGCGCCGCCGCCACCACCGCCACCGCTGCCGCCGCCGCCGCTGGCTCCGGCAGTAGCCCTCGATGAAGAGGGCTCGCTGCCGACAGCAGCAGCAGCAGCAGCGAGGGGAGTGCACTTCAAGCTGCAGCAGAGCCTGCAGCCAGAGGAGGAGCTCCTGGGCTCCGTGACCACGCACAATTGCCCAGGCACGCGGGCCAGCGCACGCGTTATACAGAAAATGAAGCAGGACCAGACCAGGCCAATGACGCCGCCGCCCAGCGAACGGGAGCACAGCAAAAAGGAGGAGAAGGCGGCGCAGAAGACGCCATCGCAGCTGAAGGCCGGAGGCAATGGCAAAACCACCTGGACAAATGTGGAGCGCAATTGCTTCTTCGATGCCCTCAATGAGTTTGGCAAGGATTTCGAGGCGGTGGCCAATTGCATTAATGCCAAGCTAAAGCGACGCAATGCCAGCAGTGACTACAGCTTCAAGACCAAGGATCAGGTGCGACAGCACTACTATCAGACCTATCACAAGATCTGCAAGTATGTGAGGTATTCGGAAGGTGAGTCCTAGAGAGAGAAAGAAGCCTTTTCAACCCAACAAACCTTATTTAAATACCTTTTTATGCATGAGCAGAGCCAGGGCAAAGGTTCTAGCCTTGTCCTGCTCAAGAAGGATGCACTTTTCAGCCTTTCCCAAATTATATCTAATGTCTGGCCACCTTTCTTCCCCCTTTTAGAGCTCAAGAAGCCCGCCCAGGAGCTGTACACTTTGATTAACTACGGGGAGATGCGCAGGAAGTTGCAGTTCCTCACGGAAAAGCACTTCATGAAGCTAAAGCAGCTGGTCTACCAGGGACAAATCACCGTGCGCTGCAAGGGCAAGAACATACGCATCAAGACGCCATCCTGCAAGGCACTGCGGCGACTCAATCAGCTGGATGGTGAGTGAAACAGACTGTGCTCGCAGGAAATATGATTTAATAACTCACTCTCAACACCCCCACAGACTCCCTTGAGGACATTCGGCTGCCCAGCAAGGTGGAGGTGCTGGTGACGCCCGCCAATATGGAGGCCTTTGGTCGCGTTCAGTCTCTGGCCCAGAATCCGCGCGGCAGAATCATTGTGCCGCTGCACAAGAAGCTCATTAGCTTCATCAAAACGTTCGAGTACAAGTGGCGGAGTGCCAATCAGCGTTTAAACGAAGAGAAGTCCATCTTTTGTCCGCTTCCCAATCCTCCTCCGCCAGCAGACCCAGAGCCCCCATCATTACCAGTGCCAGTGCCCGCACCAGTCACAGTCACAGTCCCAGTAGTTCCTGCTCCAGTTTCAGTACCAATTCCCGCACCAGCTGCGGCGCCAGTGGCCTCCCTGGATCCCTCGCTGTGCTTTCAGCCGCGACCCGGCGTCGCCATACATCGACCGCTGCTGAGCATCACGGCCTATCTGAGCAGCATTGACATCTGCCTGAGCGCCTACGAGGAACGCCTGGGCTTTAAGGTGCGCAGCGAGACATTGGGCAGCATGCCCGGCCAACCGGTGGCGGCCAGCAAGCGGCCAAGGACAGAAAGTGGCTCCGAGAAGCGTTCGCCGGAATCGAAAAAGCCCAAATCTGGCGCAAGTCCAGCGCTGGAGAAGAGTCTGGACGATGTGCCTTTGGAGGGGAAGCTGGAGGTGAAGCTTGAGAATAGCAGTGGCGATGAGTTGGGCGAGGAGATCCAAGAGTTTCTGGGTGACCTGGAAGCGGCATCGGCAGCGTCCGAGGCAACCGAAACGCCAGCGGATACCATGACTTTTCAAGCAGCTCCCGATCCCTGTGCATCCCCATTGCCCCTACAAGCGGCCACCGCTCCACCGCCTGCACCTCCGCCGCTGGCAGCTCCTGTTACCCCCGCCTCAGCGCCCCTGGCCCGCTCCAAACGCAAGGAGGCCAAGGAGGCGGCCGCCGCGGCCCAGGCGCGTAACTTCAAGCCCCTGCTTAGCGATGAGATCCTGAAACGGATACGCAAGGGCTGGACCGTGGGGAATGCGGCGGACATCACCATTGGGGATCTGTATGTGGTCCTGGGTCAGGACTCCAAGCTCGAGCTGGAGTACTACTGGTGTGAGCTGGAGAATGCGCCGCCGCCGCCGCCGATAGCAGCTTCCTCGAATTCCATAACAAACTCGTCTTCCTCGGCAGTCACTTTCACCTCCGCCACGGTGGCCACCCAAACGGGTACATCCTCCTCCTCCTCCGCCTCCTCCTCCTCCACCACCTCTTCCTCCACCTCCTCTTCTCCCTACTCCCTTAGCATTCTGCACACCCCAACCGCCGCCGCTGCGGCCAACAACAACACCAACGCCCTGATCACCGCCAGCACCACATCGCTGTCCTACAATCCCAACGACTGTGATAGCGTGGAGCGCGTCAAGGCCGTCACCACATCCTCGGTGAGCAACAAGCTGAAGCATCTGCTGCTGGTGGCCAATCTCAGCGAGCGTGTGCGCAAGCGTCAGTGCATCTGTGGCCACACCTGCGATCGGAAGCGCGACCTGATGACCAAAGCGCAACAGCTGGCGGATGCGGCAGCGGCCAGCGGAATCGGGATACCTAGCATGATCGGTGGTATCAGTGGCGGCAGTGGCAGTGGCGATGGCGGCAACTTCCGGACGCCCATGCTGCCGGTGAGGCGACCCATAGGCATTGATCCTGTGAGGCAACTGTCAGCGGTGAGTAGTCCTGTTCGCTATTGGATTATATACTTTAAGAGGGGGTAAACGCTCATATTTTTCTAACTTCCAATGTGCAAACGCTCATCCGAAGCGCTCTCTATAGGTTTTTAATGAAAAAGTGTAACGAGAGTCGCTCAACTGAGAACACTGACCTAAAACCTTTGCATTATATACCTTTAGAGCGTTAACATTTGATCGCTTCCACCCTTCTAAGTCGCATGGCCCAAGTGCTCAACTGAATCGCTCTCTATAAGTTGTTACCAAAAGAGCGTAACAATAGTTGCTCAACTAAGTACTCTCATATATACTTTAAGAGTGTTTACTTTGAACTTTACATTTCCCTGTCCATCTTCTTCTAACTCTCAAGGTGCAAGCCCTCAACTGAATCGCTCTTCATAGGTTGCCATCGAAAGAGCGTAACTAGAGTCGCTTAACTGAAAACGCTCACCTTAAACCTTTGCATTATATACCTTTAGCTCGTTATTATTTCATCGCTCACCCTTTTCTAACTCTCATGGTGCAAGCGCTCAACTGAAGCGCTCTCTATAGGTTTTTATTAAAAGAGCGTAACAAGAGTCGCTCAACTGAGATCACTCACCTAAAACGTTTGCATTATATATGTTCTTTAAGAGCGCTTACTCTGAGCATTACATTTACCCGTCCATCTTCCCTTAATTCTCAAGGTGTAAGCGCTCAACCGAATCACTCTTTAAAGGTTGTTATCAAAAGAGCGTAACTAGAGCAGCTAGACAAAGGTTATTTCGTCTTCTTAACTAACATCTTCCATTTCTCTCTCTCCTTTCAGCTCACGCGTCAAAAGATCAGTCGACAAGTGCTTGTGCAGCGTCGCCTTTTGCCCCGCGCCTCCGTCGGCGGTCGTCCGTATGATCTGCTAAGTGTGCGCCAACTTCACAGCGACCTCTTTGAACCCATCGATCGCCTTGGGAGCAATGCCAGCGGCATAAGCTCCAGCTCTGGCTTCAATGCGAGCCAAAGTCTGGCCCTGTCCTCGGGCCAGGCGGCAGGCGAGTCGCAAAAGGGAGAGCCACAGGCGCTGCAGTTCATCGACGAGGAAAGGAGTCAACAGGGAGGCGGAGGCGGTCGGGATATGCCCAATCTGGATTTTTGTGTGGCCACCAGCACCACCAGTGACGGCAGAAATTACCCGACCGTTGAGATGCAGGATGAGAGCACAAGTATTTATTTATTTTATTTTTTTATTTCAAACAAATTAAACTTGATCTGGTTGTGCCTTTCCTCCTCGACAGCTCAAAACTTCTTCCATGGCAGCGTAAGTCCGATGCACTTGCTGAGAGACTCAACCTCCAATGCACGTTGGCTGGAGGATAATATCAATGATTTCTCGTTAACATCGCTGCTGGGACACCTGGACGAGATCGATGCCACCAGGGATATACTGGTAAGTACATAACAATTTCAACATTTGTGGCATTATTTTACGTTTTAAGGAGAGCTCGTAAAAGGTGCTCAGACATTTTAATGTTTCCACTTCTCTCACAGAGAGAGAATGTCGAGAAACTTAAAGGAGTATGTCTCTCCACTCGCAGTTGTGCCGGTTGTTTTGCCTCTGTTGTGATTATAATTATTATATTAACTAAGAACGCTTATTCTCCTAAGATTGCGCACGTCATTTTTCTAAACTCGAATTTTTCGGGCTGTACCCAGCGCTGAGTACAGGCCATGGTATAACTATAGAAGGTAGCCTCTTCAGCTTCGTTGAGGTAGCCTCTTCAGCTTCGTTGGGGCTACCTTCTATAAGCCTCTTCAGCTTCGTTGGGGCTACCTTCTCTAGTTGTATAATGGTCCAGACTCTCTTGCCAGAGATCCAGAGAGAGAGAGAGCGCTCTAGTAATTTCTTCGCGTGTCTAATTTGAATATTGTATCTTTTTTCCACAGGATCCCTCGTCCAGCATGTCGGTTATTAGCGAGAGCAGCGTGGATTTTCGGCACAAGTTCCAGGAGATTGCCGCCCTGTTGCAGCAGCAGGAGAAGGATTAGCATTGGCAACTGTGGGAGACCCACAACCTGAATCCTGAAAAGAGAGAGATAGAGAGAGAGAGGGGAACCCATGCTCCATGTGTGCCTCCAGAATGTTTAATTTTAATGCATTGTTTCTCCTTGTTTTTCAACTCACTGATATTATGCAATCATCCCCCACATGTTACATATATATATTTATGTGATCTTTGTGATCTATTCTCATCTTATGTCTCTGCCAAGTATTATAGGAAGCACTCACATTGTCTAAACATTTATGCATACATATATTTATACAATTATATATATATATATATATTTATTTATACATTAATTCTATGTATGAAGCGATCGATCAGGAAAGAAAACTATCTGATTTTTTTTTTGTTTTTTTTTTAGACCCTTGCAGAGGGTTTTGTAATTTTTAGTCATTTGCAACAGCAGCAGAGTCAATCTAGACATGTCCGTCTTTCCGTTTCCAAGCATACTACTTCTCAGTTTAAGAGCTATCTTCTGTAGTATTCTTCCAATTCTAGATACCATTTAAATCGGCATGAAGCAGTATACCCTATAGCTGGCATGGAAACATTAGGGAAAATCGTCATAACTTCATTATTATATAACGAGAGATAGTTCATTTTATGTATTTCAAATCACTTCAAGGGTATACGAACCTCGCCCTCCCGAAGTTAGCTTCCTTTCTTGGTTTTAAAAATAAATAAATTAATTAATATATTAATTAAATAGACCCTCTGCTGGATTTCTCACTCTATTACGCCTTGTAACCTGATTCCGCACTCCTCCAAATTGGTTTCTAGCTTGTAAGATCGGTTCAAAGTAGTTTGTAGGTCACCGAAAAACAAAACACCAATCCGAACTTCCATGTGTGTATAGAGGGACTCTCCCATAGGACTCCCCTTCCGCAAATACCCAAGCCCCATCCCAAAGTAACCCACGATAAAGTCCAGAATTGTTTTTACCTTAACATCCCCAACTTCTTCTCCTCCTTGTTAACGATATATAAACAAATATACATTATATATATAGTGTAGAGTAGAGGAGCAGAGGAACCACATTTAATCCTAGAGCGTATGTATTTTGTAACTCTGTAACACTTGGAACTTGTTATCATCATACTTACCGAAAAATACCGAATAACCGGTATCATAAATGCCGAAAATAAAAAGCAACCCAAATTCACAAACGTCTCGCTCATTGTTTATGGGGGTATATGAAAGATGCTAGAATTACTAAGATGAATAACGACCATACATTTGATTTGTGAGCCAAAATTTTCAGTTTTTCCCGCTCTCCCGCTCTCACAAAGTTGAGAGCATGGCATAACTATAAAAGCCTCGTCAAGAGAACTGCCCTCTTTTGAGTACTCTATTCGTAATGTCGTTCGCTTGCTATCTCTTTCTAGCGCATGTCTCTGAATATATTTAGAGTCCTCATTGGAGCTGATGAGGCTACTAACTAAAGTTTGCCAAGGAGAACGTGCTCTATAGCCGCTCACTCTCTCAGTCTCCATGGCAACCGAATACAGCGGCGACCGACGACTGTGTGTGTGTTTATATACGGATTAGGCTGCATTGCTACAGCCTAAGCGAAAAATGCGTGTGGCGTTCGGTGTCTT
Source organism: Drosophila baimaii (assembly GCA_018874675.1). Taxonomy (NCBI): domain Eukaryota; kingdom Metazoa; phylum Arthropoda; class Insecta; order Diptera; family Drosophilidae; genus Drosophila; species Drosophila baimaii. The sequence goes on along the minus strand of JAEIIU010057118.1, from coordinate 94,295 downwards.
AGTAAGTAGAGAGTCTTTTGTTAAATTGATTATTATTATTGTTAATTTAATTATTATTATTAATTAAATATCACAATGCAAGCGATTGTCATCTAGAGGACAAACTAAGAGCTAATCGTGGAACAATAAAGAGGAAACTTCAGCATTAACTTGGTAAAACTAAATAACCATTAACTATTCTAATTAAATACAACGCGAGCATAGGTGGACACCTATTTTCAAGAGCCAGCCAAATACGCAAGCATTGTAAATTCCAAGTGTGTAGGTTTTGTTTTTCTGCCTCCCCAAGAGCTCTGGGGAGGCTCCACGCAATACTCAGGTCTCCTCGTGGTCCTCCTTCTCCTGTACCACCGCCACCACCTTGCCCCACTTATTGCCTCCTCCCTTGTGCGACTGCTGGTGCAAGCCGAGGGACACCTGACGCTTAAAGGACTTTCCGCACTCGCCGCAGGCAAAGGGCCGTTCGCTGCTGTGGACGAGCATGTGGCGATTCAGCTCCGAGGTGCTGCCAAAGCTGCGCTTGTGACACACCTGGCATTCATGCGGCTTCTCCTGGCTGTGGCACCGCTTGTGGGCAATCAGATTGCTGGAATACCGAAAGCTCCGACCGCAGATATCGCAGCCATGCGGCTTCTCGCCCGTATGGGTGAGCATGTGCTTCTTGTAGCCCGACTTTTGGGTCAACCGCTTGCCACAGACGGTGCACTCGAAGGGCTTGATGCCGCTGTGGGTGAGCAGGTGCGAGCGGAGCGACGATGCCTGCCGGTACACCTTGCCGCAGGTGAGGCAGCGATTGGGGTTATTCGGATCGTGTAGCGTCACATGGCCGTCGTGGGCGTTGCGCGTCTTGAAGGACTCGCCGCAGATGTGGCAAACGTAGGGCGTGGCCGTGCCATGGAGCTGCATGTGGTACTTGAAGGAGTTGCTGGTGCTCAGCTGCTTGCCGCAGATCTGCAAGGATCAGGAGGGAAAATTAGGGAATAATTTATCTAAATTTGTATAATGGATAACCCTACCTTGCACTGCAGGCTGGGATTTTGGGTTTTTAGGCGATGTTTCCTGCTGATGAGTGACTTTGGTGGCTTTGGCAAGTCGGAGTCCACCACAAGTGACGACTCTTTGGTATCTTCTTGATCCTCTGGCTCCTCCACAACCTCACGGAGGTCATCTTCACTTAATTCTTTCACTAATTGATCTTCTTCTGCGATTTCTATAGGATTTTCTCTCTCTTTTTGGGGTTCCTGTGTCCCACTTTCTGGTTCCGTCGTTTCCTGGCTAATGTTCACTTCAATCTCCATGGAATGTCCTTCCCTGGGTTCGGTATTGGTTTCCACCCCTTGCTCTAGCTCTATTTCAAGATGTGGTGTCTCCTCCTGTGTGGCCTCCCGCTGCTCATCCAACACAAAGATGTATTCCCCGCTGACTCGCTTTGCATTCCCTGACTCCTGCCTCGCCCTGGACGGGGTATCCTTGGCCAACTTACTCCTCCTTTCCATGTGACGCTGCCGCAACATTCTGTCCATTCGGTGAACGTTTCGCTTGAATTGCAGCGAAGCCTGCATTTTGGCCATGCATTCCGGGCAAATGTGCTGGGGCAGGAAGTGCTCGCCTTCCAGGATCTCCAGGCCAGTGCAGTAGAGCAAAACCTTGGCCAAAGTCGTTATTTTCCCGGCAATGGAATGCTGTTTGAAGAGCGGCAGGCAATTGGACGACAGCACATTGCAAACGCGACACTGGACAGCTTTCTGATGGCTTTGTGGGTGTGGAAGCCGGGCGGTTGGCAGCTCCACAGAGTCAGCCAACGACATGGCTGCTATATGTTACAGCTCAGGTGCGGTTTAAGTGGAAAATTAAGTATTTAAACTAATTTCAAACGCAGTTTAGTTGTTGTTACTGGTCAGTTTAGCCAGTGTTGGTAAATGACGGCAGCGCTCAGCTGGGACATGGTGGAACGATACTGTCATTTCATCGCTCTCCCTACTCTCTTTTGAGGACGGTATTCGTTCAGTCGTTTGTCTGTTATCTCTTTCTAGCGCTTGGCAAATATCGTCCTCAAAGAGAGCAGTTTTTGTCATGAAATCATGAATGTATGAACTGAGAGGCCACAGCAGCTGTGTTGCGCCATAAACGGTAAATCAAGCTAAAAAGCTTGAAACAAGCTAGAAATAGGCATCTAATTATAATTATTATATTATTAGATATTAGATATTATTATTAATTGCGTTGTTTTTTTAATGCAAAACTAAAATTTAACTAATTCATATATATTAAAAATATTTTAAAGATTTTCCTTAGCTTATATTTACAACCAAAACCATTTGGCTTGGGAACAGAAAAAGCCAGGCCAACATTGACAAGCACCACGTGCCGAATATACTAACGCGTTGGTGGGGTGACATGTGAAAAAATACCTAACGCCATCGCCGTGCCGGTGCGAGGTTGAAGTTTTTACTAGGGATTTGTAGAAAAACGAAAATCGGAAAAACTCACTGCTCCAGTAGGCAGGCCACTGAAGTTTGACACAAGGAAGGCAGAAAAACGAAGCATGAGCATGGCTCCACCGGCCACCGTCCTCCAGATGCTGCGCAGCCTGAGCACCGCGCCGCGATTCTTCACAGCCCTCCACGGTGCATTGGGTAATCAGCGCCAGCAGCAGCAGCGCCGTGCAAAATCCACATCGCAGTCGTTACCGCCGCAGCTTACCTCGCTGCCGGCGTTCCTTCGCACAGCCCGCAGCTATAGCTCCTCATCCACCAGTAAGTTTTCGAGGATTCCGTGCATTGTGCAACCGAAGCCTCTGGCTAATCCATGGCCCTTTTCTTTCCAACCAAAACAGAGCAAGAACCCGCCACCGCTGGCGGAGAAGCCACAGCAGCAGCAGCCTCAGCCTCAGCTGATGGCTCCACAACTGCCAATGCCCCGCTGTTGTCCAAGCTGTTTCCACAGACCTCCCCGGAGCTGGACAGCGGCGGCGAGCAGGAGCGCAAGAATCGCGAAGAGGAGGAGGCCAAGGAGAATGAGCGCGCCTGGAAGCGCATGAAGCTGGGGTAGGTCGTCGTGGGCTTTACCTTTGCTTGCATTCCTTTTATCCGCATAAGTCATTCCTATGGAGATATTAATATAAATCCCCTTTTCTCCCCCCTGACAGCTTCGCAATCTTTGGCGGCGGAGGCCTGGCCGCTGGCCTTTGGGCCGTCTATGAGTTTGGCAAGCCCCAGCTGGATGCCAATGGGCAGACCATCGAGGATGAGTTCACGGAGAAGCCACTTGTGCAGCAGTATGTGCAGCGCATGTGGAAGAGCATGCACTACTACCAGAAGATGATCCAGGAACCATCGCGTGCCAAGCTCTTGCCCGATCCGCTCAAACCACCATATGTACAGCCGCGCTATACTCTAGTTCTGGAGATGAAGGATGTCCTAGTGCACCCGGACTGGACATACCAGACAGGCTGGCGTTTCAAGAAGCGACCTGGTGTGGATCACTTCCTCGCCGAGTGCGCCAAGGAGTTTGAGATCGTTGTCTTCACCGCCGAGCAGGGCATGACTGTGTTTCCCATTCTGGATGCCTTGGATCCGAATGGCTATATCATGTACCGCCTGGTCCGGGATGCCACGCACTTTGTGGATGGCCATCATGTGAAGAACTTGGATAACCTGAATCGTGACTTGAGTAAGGTGAGCTAAAGCTGCTAAGATAAGTAACGACCATACATTTGTATTGCTATATGGAAGCAATTTTTGTGTTCCTGACGAAATTCGCGTTCTCTCCGCTCTCACAAAGTTTACAGCGTAAAATGTGGCTTTCTGGCAAGAGAGCTTAGAGCATTATACTATAGAAGGTAGCCTCAACGAAGCTCAAGAGGCTATCTTCGATAGTTAAAGTAAAGACACTAAAAGTAATAAGATGAGTAACGACCATGCATTTGATTTGCAATATGCGAGCCAATTTTTTCAGTTTTTGGGCGAGCTCTAGCGCTGTCCCGCTCTTCCGCTCTCCCGCTCTGACAAAGTTGAGAGCATGGCTTAACTATAGAAGTCTCGTCGAGAGAACTGCCCTCTTTTGAGGACTCTATTTGTGCTGTCGTTCGTATGGCGTGCGGGATCTTAGTTATTTATTGGATTTCCGTATTAAGCTCTTAACTAATATAATATATATTTCAGGTAATTGTCATTGACTGGGACTTTAATGCCACAAAAATGCATCCGGATAACACATTCGGCATTGCCCGCTGGCATGGCAACGATGACGATAGCCAGCTGATGGATCTGATTGCCTTCCTTAAGAGTAAGTATGCCTCAAAACACATGTAGATGTTCGAGCACCATTTCATTTCTTTCTATTTCTCCCCAGTCATTGCCCAGAACAATGTGGACGATGTGCGTGAGGTGCTGCACTATTATCGCCAATTCGATGATCCCATTAACCAATTCCGCGACAATCAGCGCAAGTTGGCCGAGCAAATGGAGGAGGCGGAACGCTTTGAGCAAACCAAGGCCAAGCCTATGGTCAAGCAGTGGTCCCGCAACATTCTGGGTCGCTAGGAGATGTACCATACCTCCCGCACCCACCTACCCACACACACACACACACTACGACACACCATTCATACCTTAAGCTGCCACCTCTGGCCAATCCCCCCTTCACACACACACACACACAAAATTCAGCAGCAGCAGCAGCTAAGAAAACGAAATATCCCACGCTGAGCGGAGCACAACCATATTGGCCATATATCTTGGATTAAGCATCGATGGTAGCGGCTCCTTGTCGGGATGAACAATAGCAAATATCTTGTTTGTTTTTAATTAAATCACTAAGCTTGCTTTGTTTTTGTTTTTTGGCAATGTACACATTAATAATATTATTATAAACAGAAAAGCTAAGAGCTAAAAACCAAAAAATCAAAATATTTTTGTTTCATTAAAAGGTAGTTTTAAGAAAAAAATATTTCTAATTATTTAGTTTTAAAAGTTATTACGTGTATATCACTTGATGATGTAGAAAGCAATTAAACGGGTGTTTCTTGAAAATTTCAGAAGAATTGATTGATAAACATGATAGATATTAGAAAATATACTTTTAATTTTATATCTATCTCGCTCTTATTCACTTCGGTTTATATGCAAAGAAGTCTCTCAGTTTTTGAGCTATCGGGCTAAAACTTTCAGGGTAGTCCTATATTTTTTGCAAGCAGTATATATGTCGGAAGAGCCGGAATCGGATTACTGTATCCTATAGCTGCCATAGGAATGATCGGGAAAACTTGTCATATTTTCGCTATTTTGTAAGATATTTAAATGAAATTTTGCTTGTGCCCCTAAATTATAATTATAGTTACACTCCAGAAATTTCATTGAAATCGGATCACTATATCCTATAGCTGCCATAGAAACGATCGGGAAAAATTTGCATATTTTCGATAATTTTCACTATATTCGAATGAAACTTTATTTGTGATCATATAATATGATTATAGCCACACCCTAGAAATTTAATTGAAATCGAACCAATATATCCTATAGCTGCCATAGCAACAATCCGTCTAAATTGATATATTTTCGTTATTTTTGAAGTTATCTGGTTGAAACTTTATACATGATCTTCTTAAACGATAAAAGCACTTCTTTAAAATGTTCCTTAAAATCGGACAACTATATCTGATAGCTACCATATAAACAATCGCTATATATAAGCGAAACAGGGTCTTTCGTGTAATTTAATCTTTGAGTATGAAAGTTGTGATTATGAAAATTCTCTAATCTTCTCCAACTATATCTCTTTATCTTTAATATATAGTTATTTTTAAATACTTACTTTTTTAGAATTAATCGAAATCGTCCGTTACATACATCCAATACCTATCGTATGACTTGTAAAAAATTATCTGTAAGGATTTATATATATATATAAAAGTTTATATAAATTCAGCTCCGCCCGAAGTTAGCTTTTCCTCTGTTTTAAATTACTTATATTATAAAACTTGTTCGATCGGCGTTTTTATATGGCGAAAAACATCTGAAAATCTGTTTTTTGAGCGGCTTAGATGTCCCTGATTCAGATTCTTATGATAAGTCACTGCTCTCTTTTCGGGGAGACTCATAAGAGCAAAAAAAGATCTTGAAATAAATATGTTTCTATATTTCTATCTATATATATAGATTCCTTTTAAATTCCTTTTACCAATCGAAAACCCCAAAAAAAAAAGAACTCAGGCAGTAGTGTGGTGTAAAAAAGTACATGTACATGGTACAGTGTCATAATTATTATTGTTTTTTGATTCCCTAGGGTGCTCTGTGTACAATTTATACAATACATATAATAAAATGTACATATATGTATGTGTATATGTAATGTGTATGAGTGTATAATCCTTAGGCTAGTCTTAGACCCCTAGAACCGCATCTCCATCCGCAGCTGGATGCTCCGTCTGCTCCGTCTTCGCCTCCGCCTCCGGCTCCGCAGCCCCATACCCTCTCAGAGCACCACAACAACTTTGGAGGTGGATATCGGTTGCTCAGGTACTTCGTTCAATTGAAGAGTGGATGCTCCTCCTCCGCCGCCGCCGCGGCCAACGACAACGCCTCCCACCGCTCCTAGTTTTCTACGATTATCCATGGCTTGCACCGTTATGGGTGTCGTCGTCGTCGTCGGCGTGTCCTTGTTGTGGACACGCAAATGGCTATTCAGGCGCTTCTTGGTGGGAAATGCCTTGGTGCAGACCTCACACTTGAAGGGCTTTTCGCCCGAATGCAGGCGGACATGGGCATTCAGGTTGCTGGTGAAGGTGAAGGCGCGTCCGCAGATGGGGCACTTATGCGGCTTTTCCCCGGAATGCACCAGCATGTGCTTCTTGTAGCCCGATTTCTGCGACAGACCCACGCCGCAGATCTCACAGGTGAAGGCCTTCTCGCCGGTGTGACTGATCTTGTGCTGGCGCAGCGAGGACGAGTCATAGTACGCCTTGTCGCACAGATCACAGGCAAAGGGGCGTTCGCCCGTGTGCGTGAGCTTGTGGCGCTTGAGATGATCCAAGGCGGAATACCCACGGCCGCACTCATCGCAATTGAAGGGCTTCTCGTCGGAATGGGTGCGCTTGTGGGCCGCCAGGCTGGAGGTGGTGCGATAGAAGCGCGCACAGATATTGCACTGATGCGGCTTAACATTGGTGTGGGTCAGCATGTGATCCTTGTAGTTGCGCAGGTGCTTCAGCCGCTTGCCACACTCCTCGCACTCGTAGTGCTTCTCGTCCACGTGGCAGCGCATGTGCTGATTGAGGCGGCACTGCTGGCGGAAGGGTTTGCGGCAAATGTGGCACATGAAGGGCAGGATCTCGCCTGCGTTAAGCTGTGTGGAGTCCAGGGCCTCCTCCAGGAAGTCCTCCTCGGTGCAGGCATCGTCGGCATCGGGCAGCTAAAGGATGCATTAATATAACCATAATCTCCCAGTAATGGCCTTCTGCATGGCACTCACCAAGTGTTCCTCGCGCTCATCCTCTTCCATTTCGAGCGTCTCCTCGCCTATGACTTCGTCTATGGCCCCCTCGGCGGGTATCACAATCATTTGTCCCTCAATTATCTCGCCATGTGGGCCCGACTCGTCCATAACCTCGATCTCATCCTCCTCAGTGACCAGTGTGTCGTATTCATTCTTAATGGTCACATATTCCACATCGGCAGGCTGGAATTCATGCACACTCTCCATGGTGATGTGCTCCACTTCGGGGTTGCCCGACAATGTGTCCTCCTCCTCCTCCTCCTCCTCCTCTATATCCTGATCGCCCACCTCCTCGATAACGAACTCCTCCTCAACGCCGGTGGTTATCTCCACCATTTCCAGCTTCGAGTGGTCATGGTGCTGCAGCTCTGGTTCTGTTTCTGGATCTTGCTCTTGAACCTGGAGAAAGGGGATTAAAGTTGAGCATTATATTAGGTATTTTCTTGATTTTAAATATGATTAATTTTTATTTGTTTTTAATTTTAAGGATAATTTAGTTTGAAGAACTTTTTCTTGAAGATTTGTGACTTATTTGAAAGCCGAGTTTGGGTTCAGAGGGGTTTCTGCCTTTAAGTGAGTGAAGAATACTATATAGTGAAGATATTTCTTAAGGGGAGGGCTAAAAATGGCTACTTTCGTGATTTTTTTTCAAGGATCCTGCGATAATTTTACAATTTTTATTTATTGAATATAAATATATAATATTTCAACTGCAATCTTTAAAATTTTGAAAGAAAAATATTAAAAAACAAGTAAGAAAAGCTAACTTCGGGCGTAGCCGAAGTCTATATACCCTTGCAGATAGTTTGTTACTTATTATACAAGATTTTGATAAAATATAACATGTATAATGTTAAATGTATGCAAAATTTAAAATTTATATGAAAAATATGAATTTAGACCGATCATTCCTATGACAGCTATATGATATATTGGTCCGATTTCAATGAAATTTCTAGGTGGTGACTATAATTATATTATAAAAGCACAAATAAAGTTTCATTCGAATATCTTAAAAAATAGCGATAATATGCCAATTTTTCAATATCGTTCCTATGGCAACTATAGGATATAGCCCTACGATCCGGTCCGTTCCAACATTTATAGCAGTAAGAGTATATAAAAGACTATATGAAAATTTTCATTTAAATCGCTTTAAAACTTTTTTTTACCAAAAAAAATGGTCACAAATCGCGGCGGTCGAGGCTAGAAATGGAGAATAATCGAAGTTTTCGATGTTTTTATATGAAAAAATCGTTTTAAAATCGATAAAATCGATGTTTTTCCACCTCGACTCGAGGCCCAATTCCCTATTATTACGCATTTGTCACACTGTACTTTACATTGTTTCCATTCCTACAGTTTACCTCCGATCGACTTGAAAATTTTGGACAACATTCCTGACACTTTGTTATTATATACCAAATTTTGGAAAAAATTAATTTTTTGAAGTGTCAACACCAGGATAATCCCTTAAGGAAACATTAAGGCAACTTCCTTCAAATGGAAACAGATCTCCTTGAAGTGGAATACAACTACAATCCTTCAACTGTCACTCAAAAAAAAAACCCAAAATCAATTAAAAATCAATTCATACACTGCCTGGCTCCTGCTCCTCGTTCAGCATCTCAATCATCACGTACTCCTCGTTGGGATCGCCACACTGCGGCTGTTGCGACTGCGACTGTTGCGACTGCTGCTGTTGCTGCTGCTGCTGCGATTGCTGCTGATGCGTATACAGCAGCTGCTGCTGCTCCTGCTTGTGCTGCTGGTGTTGTTGGGCCGCATCCAGGCCCAGGCGCAGCAGCTCATCCGAGTCAACTACCATGCGCTTGAAGTTGAATGCCTGCTCCAGCTGCTGCAGGCAGTTGAGGCAAATGTGCTGCGGCATGGCGGCGCCGTCCTGCGGCTCAAAGGACAGGCCGGAGCAGTACGAGAGCATGCGAGAGAGCGTGGTGCTGCCCTCGGGGCCCAGCTCAATCTCCTCCTGCAGCGGCTTGTGCTGCTTGCAGGCACGCGTACATGTCCTGCAGTTGAGTACCACCACCGCAGCGGCGCCACCGCCGCCTCCTGCCGTCTTGCCGCTCATCATCCTCGATCGAATTGTCCTGTCCTGTCCCTTCCGGTTAGCGAATATTCTGCTCCTTGGAGTGTGCCGGCTAATTTGGAGTACAGCTTCTGTTTTTTTTTGTTTTTTTTTTTACACAAATTTTGTTGCACATTTAGAGATGTGCAGAATGTAAAAACGAAAATATCGATAAGGGTTTGAGACTTCGATGAGAGAGGTGGCAGTGCAGAATCTCAAACGGTTATTACCGTTTCAAGGGGTTTTCTTTGGGTGTTTTTTAGGATTTTTCCGCCAAAATAGACATGTTCCTGCATGCTTTTAGGGTTGGGCAACCATTTCGAGAGTTTTTATCCTTGGCCAAAGGCAGGAAGTGGCGAAAATGAAGAAACCGCGACATTTGCTCTACATAGTCTGGCAACGCTGGTTGATGAACCGCTTAGCTTGAGTGTGACCAGTGGCGTTAGGGAAATATTTGCTTGCCATTTGTGATACCGTATTTAATATATTTTCTTAAATATATTCCAAGACGCGAGTTTTTTAAAGAGACTTGTGAAATATTTTTTAACGTAAACTTCTTAAGAAAACTACTAATTTTTCCAACTATTGTTTAATTTAAAAAAGAAATTTACATTTTACAAAATACCCCCTTTTGCAGGAATATAAAAAAAGCTTCAATGGGGAAATTTAAATTTCATCCAACAATTACTACTATGACAGCTATACAAAGTTGACCGATTTTAATAGAATGAAAATAAGCATTAATGGTGCTGCTAACTTTTTCCTTAAAGGAAAAGATTAAAACAAAACTAATTGCCGAAATAGCATTAACACCAATTCAAATAAAGTTTCTCTTTTAGTTTTTAATTTCTTAATCCGAAAGACGAATTGGAAAATGTATGTCATTTATAAATTATACACTTTTTAATATAGATATAACCAGCGCAATAAAGTCAATATTTTGAGCGCCTTAAGTCGATATTAATCGATATAATTTTTGTAAAGAAAAAAGAATTTTATAAAAATAGTAACTTCAAATTTATTAATCTGCATATTGCATATTTTTGTAGGATTGTCATAATGTACTACAACATTTTAAAAGGTTTGGAAAATTGAATATGAATAACTTATATATGTGTCTAATTTTTTGCATTATTTTATTATTCATTTCTTTATTTCTCAAATGCTATTTGCTCATCATATGCTCCTAAGAAGAACTTACAGCCCATGTGTTCTAGGTTCTTTTTAAGTCCATATTTATAGATATAATATTTGTGGAGAAATCTAAGTTTAAAAAATATAGATTAGCCAAAAAGACCTTTAATTCAAATTCGAAAAGTTTTTATCTGCTTCTTGAATTAAAATTAAAAAAACTCAAATTGCTTGGAAAAATATTGTTTTTTTGGTTTCCAAATAAATATCCTTCAGAATAAAGAAAAACAAATACAGCGCATTTCTGGTTTAACTGAATTTAATAGTGCACAAATTAGTAGTATTTAGTAGGTAGTCGCATTAACATAATATTATTAACTTAAGCTAAGCTCTTGTTGCGTGTTGCATGTGGGCTTGGGGTTCCTTAGTTACTTCTCCTCGATCCAGCAGTTCCCACACTCTGCGGCCTCGGCTCCAACCATTGTTGTCAGTTCTCTTCGGGAAAATCATTCGACATTTTTTCTGGATAAATAAATTAACACTACAGAACGGCGGCGTCAGAGAGCGCTTCCAGCAGCAGCAGCAGCAGCAGCACATCTAAGCTAGGATATATGGGTTATATACACTATATATTCCCATATATGTTGTATATAGGCGGTTTCAGTCTTTGATTTTAAACTTAATGGGTTAAATGTACGCTGACAAATAGTTATGAAAAAAAAAACAAAAAAAATATAGCTTAGTCTAGGATTTTTTTTTTTTTGGGGAATAATCGCGTTGCGGGATATGGAAATGTCCTTGAATTGGGGCCCAGCCCCAAACCCCTTTTTTTAATAACCGCTCAGGGCTTGGCTTCCCCATCTCCGCCAGAAGCGGCAGCCGCTTCCGCTTCCACTTCCACCTCCGCCTCCGCCTCCGCCTCCATGGCGGCCTGCAGCTCCACAAAGATATCGATGAGATTGTTAATCCCGATGAGATAGCCGTCCTCGTGGTTGCCCACCTTCCAGGCGGAATAGTGATCGATGCGCAGCTGCGGCGGCAACTCCACCGTCTTGGCAAAGTCAATAAGCCAAATGCTGGCATGGCTCTGGTCGTGGACGAAGAGCAGCGAGCTGCCGATGACCTCGTGGCTCTGGAAGAACTCCGAGACCGCCAGGGTGGCGCGAATGGCGCGCAGACGCTGAATGTAGCGGGGCTGTGAAGGAGATAATAAATGAAATTAGAAAAAAATAAGGATTTAAATCAATTTAAAATAACAAGAAATTCCACAGACAATGAAAAACTGTATATCCTTGGGAAATTAATGAGATAATAACCCAATTAGGGCTTCAGCTCCAACAAAAATCAATTTAATACGCACCAGAATATGGGGATGACCGCTGAGGAACTCGACAAAGGCCAACTTGATTTGTTCGCGTGACTTGGTCGTTTTGAAATCTTTGGAACTGGTGCCATCGCTCTTCTTGATGCCCTGCAAACAAGTGAGTAAAATATTAATTATTTAAGCCCTTAATCAGAGTGCCTAATGGAAAGTGCACTTAAACAATTTGCACTGCAATTTACTATAATTTTTCTCTAATGGAAAAGTTAATTGAAAATTTACTGCAAAGGTTAGGTTAGAATTAGAGATGGCAACGATATTTGACAAGAAAGACTATAAATCGATACTTTAAAGTGGCGATATATGCACAATAAATCGATATACTGTTTGATATATCGAAATGTGCCAAAGAAGATGAAAAGCTTAGTTTAGGCTATCATATAGTAGGAAGAAATAAAAAGAAGTAATATAAAAATGTTTAAGAATAAGTAATACAAAATATTATAAAGATATATTAAATATTGAGACCTCAAGTTTGCTAAACGCTTTAACTAGAAAAATACAAGGTCGCTAATTCAATTAACATATTAAATATAAATAAATAAGTTAAAATAAGTAATAATAAAAAATGTTTAAAAGATATTTTTAATATAGTCGGTATGAAAAAATTTAAATAAAATTATATTTATTCGATATCATCGATAACATCGATATTTTCAAGTTAAATTTAATTTTTGTTCTATTTTTAAAATGCCGATAAATCCAACTACGATAATTTCAATATGTTATGTTATATATTATATTAAAAATTGGACTTCCCTCTTGATATACATCCCTAGTTAGGATAAAGACCTTGCCTTTCCGATTTTAAATAGCTTTAGGCTTAGCTTTCAAGTTAATTTTAAATTTCAAGGACCTTACCTCGATGCGGAAGCCCAGCGTGGCCGTGCTGGAGATGGTCTCCCGCCAGACCATATAGCGTGGCTTGGTCACCGCCTTGGCGGCATGCTCCTCGGCGGTGGGGGCATGGGCATCGATCTGGATCATCTTGTCGTACATGTCCTTACGCAGCTTGGGCTTCTCCTTGGCCTTGGACAGCTCCTCCTCGAGATAGGTGCGTACGCCCACCTTGCAGTCCATCACGCATGGCTGCACATAGTCACTCAGCAGGTCCTGCAGCTGGAGATATACTGCCAGAGCGAGAGCGGGTCAGGGATTATCCAGATCCCCTATATATATATATATATATACTCTACTCACGTTCGCCATCTTCGCTGGTCACTTGGCCCTTGTAGACGGGCACATAGGGCCTGAGGAGATCCTGCATGAGAATCTGGAAGCATTCCTCCTCCTTGGGACAGAGCTTCTTGAGCACGGTGCCCGGCTCGGGACCCGCCTTGAAGTTGCCCTGGTGTCCGGCCAGTTGGACCCATGGATAGCGCTGCTTCTTGTATGTCTGGAAGAAGGGCGTCCACTGGACAATGTTGCGGATTTTCCGCCAGCCGGAGCTCTGCAAGGATGAGAGTTACAAAGGCGATTAAATTAAATTTAAATACAAACAAATTCTAGATCCTAAATTAATTATTATTATGCAGATAATACAATATGAACTTTTCCAAATTAATATCTCACAATCCTTGAGCGGCATACAGTCTGAAATTCATTAAAGCCAAACGCAAATGTTTAATTAACATTAATTTAAGTTAATCATCGCAAATTGCCGGCCTGTTCTGTTGCTCTGTGATTTTATTTACGCAATTTTCTATATACGCCAGAGTCCGGTGAATTGTTTACAATCTATCCTTCCTTTCCTTTCCTTTCCCATTAAATTGTTTTCAAGTTCAAGTGAAAGATAGAACAGATGGTTGAATCCACAAAGATTTACCTTGATTTTACGGGGTTACGGGGTAATAACAATAGATACTTGCAAAGAACAAGGCAACAAGTGCCAAGCAAATAGGAAACTTCATTACTGACTAATTAATCTTTCGAGTTTAAAAATGCTTTTGAAGGCAAGGGGAAACATATTACATGATACAGCTGACAGCTGAGTTGTCATCACCTGATCTTAAGTCGGTCATACATATATTGCAATGGATGTTCGACTTGCTTGGCTAAAAAATCAGGTGAGAGATGGCCGCCTTTTGTCGAGAGTCAACAATAAGCTGTTATAGTGATTACAAGGTATATAATAGGGCTTACTTTAAGGTGGTAAAAGTTAAGTTTCAAACCTTTAATATAACTAAATTATATAAAAACGAAATCTGCGCCTTAAATGTTTGAAAATATTGATACAAAAAACGTTTCTTTGGCTTTTGTCTGCCAACCAACAAAAATATCTATCGAATTTTTACAGAACACTAATTATTTTGGGCATACATGTCGTATTAGTAATATATAATTATTGCAAGAATTACTCATACGACGTGTAGGCCTGATAAAAATATAGCTTCAAACTAAAAATATAATAAGCACAAACTAAGAACATACAAATGTACAAGAGAAAAAATCCGATTTAATTAATCGAACTATATCGAATATATCGAAAATATGGTAATTTGTGATATTTCGAAATTTGAAATATCGAACACTATTGCATTTAACGATAAAATAAAGAAATTAGAAAGTAGGAAGAAAGGATCACATGGTATTACGCCCGTTAAACTATAACCTAACCTAAGCTATCGATATTATCGAAAAATGTCCGATAAATGTTAAGCAATTTATTTGGTTTTTTTTTATATCTTTAAAAAATACTTAAAACGATAAATTAATACAAATATCGATTATTAATTAATATTCTAATCGTTAAAATTGTTACAGTATCGATATATCGATATTTTCCGTAAATTTTTAATTTAAAATACATTTTATTTTGAGTTTAAAGAAATGCAGAACCTGAAAATATACCCAATCGTACCTTCTTGCTGCCCGACGCTGTCTGAGAGGAGGAACCCGATCCCGAGGCCGACCCCGCCGCCGAGGTGGACACATCCGAGTCCCACTCGGAGCTGAGATCGTCACTGCTGGCATAGCCATAATCCCTGGGCATCGGCACCTCCAGCAGCGACTTGGAGTACTGGATGTAGCCGGGACAGAGGCTCTGTCCCAGTGGTGAGTGGGAGCGCCGTGGCCCCACGGCTACCGGCGGTGAGCCCGGTGAGCTTAGGGGCAGGGAGTGCTGTTGCGAGAGCTTCCGGCCCAGGCCCAGACGAAGGCCACAGTTATGGGTGGCCACATGGTCACCGGAATTGGCCGTAATGCTAATGGTGGGCATCGATAGCTTCTTCTCCGCCCGCTGCCGAATGCCATGGGCCTGGGCAAAGGCCAGGCTGCACTTCCGGGGCTGCATATTGTTGCCGGATAACTTGCGCCGAAAGATCTTCTTGACGGCGCCCGGGCCGGTGGAGTTGGGCGATGCATTTGAGGCTTCCGTTTGACCCTTCTGGGTCTCTGCCTCACTGCCCGCATCCTCGCTGTCCGCCGAGGTGGGCTTTCGCCCCGAATCGCTATCCACATCATCATCATCGTCGTCGTCGTCGTTGTCGTCATCGTCAAACTTCAGCTTGGCGATCTCCTCGGGCGGCACGTCGGGAAAGTGGAGCAGCTTTACGGTCACCTTCTTGCCCGCCTCATTGTAGTAGACCTCCTTGGCGCTCATCCTGTCGAAATCCTCGTAGATGCGTACCTGCGGCGACGGTGGTGGCGTTGGTGGCGTCACAGAGCCCTTGCCCTTGCCCTTTCCGTTGAGTATAATGCCGCCGGGACGCTGGGGCGGTGGCTTCTGCTTTTGATTTGAATTTGGATTCGGATTGGGACTCGGATTCGGATTCTGTGGCTGGCTGAGGGCGCACACGGACATCTTACATGGAATCTGGCCCCGCGGCACTCGGCTCAGTGCATCCGGGGAGCGGTCTCGCGTCGAACTGATGGCGAACGCAACTAAGTCTTCAGCTGGGGATCACAAATGGAGAGGGAGTTGGAGTTGGAGATGGATGTGGATGTGGAAATGGAGCTGCCAGGGGGAGGAGGGAGTGGGAGTCGCAGGCGGAGAAGGAGTCGGAGACGGAGACGAAGCTGACGCTGCATTTTGATTTCTGCACACATTTGTGAACCCGTTCGCGCCTAAAACCACACCAGTCCTCTCTGTCCTTCTCCATCGTGTATTATATTGGGTCTCCCGCTCCCTCCAACCACTGACAGGTCCCCTAGTTGAGCGATCATAACGAGCGATTGGATCTCCTCCGACGAGCTGATGGATCTCACAGGCCGCCAAATACCCTTCAATTAAGTAAGCCCTTGCCAAGCCAATGTAATCTTTGTTTTTAAGAACCCCTTATCACATCATTTTAATAGCAAAAAAGCTTGTTTTAAACTTTCTTTATAACAATTTGACTTGATAAGTGTTCATTATGATCCTAGCTAATGCCAACTTTCAAATTTGATATGAATGAATGTCAATTCTATGATTTAAAAGGCCTTAAATTGTTATTTTCTAACAGATAATATTGATATCATGATGATATTTATAATAAGAGCCTTATTTTGATATGAAATAGGTTTAAATTAAAGTTCCCAATGAACCATATTTATGAGAGGCAGATTTATATATCTGTGCTGATTATTTCACTTCAAGATAATTAAAATTCTTGTTAATTAAAAAAATAAAATACACCAAGAGAGAGAGAGAGAGAGAGAGAGGGAGAGCAAGAGCGAGCGAGAAAAATGTACTTATAAAATGGCGAAAAGAACATATAACTTTCCTTAAAAGTCTTCAACAAATACAGTTGCTAGAATACCCATTAAATAATAATAAAAGTTCCTTTAATAGAAATGAGAAGCTAATCTAAAATATAAATCAAAACTTGTTCCAAGCTCTAGAAAATACAATTAAGTAAGAGTTTCACATATTCCTGGCAAACTGAGAAAACCCATTGCCTAATATTTATAGCACCTGTCAGTGGAAAGATATAATTTTAAATTTAAACTAGCATAGACATGTGAAAAGACCTTCGAAAGTAGTCTAATTTTAGAAATAAACCAACTACGAAGTAAGAAGAAGTTTATATAAAAAAGATTGTACTTAGATTTGAGTGTTTCTTTAAAAGAAAATTACATAAATTAATAATTCTTATTTGCAGAATATAATTAAAACATTAACCATCAAAGAAATGCATTGAATATTAAGATATCGTGTTAAATTTTAATTTAAGACTAGATTCTCACTTCATTTTAATATTATAGCAAACATCTTAATAGTTTTTACTAAATACTTTCCATTTAGACTATTATTTTATTTTTTTATAGCATTTTAAAGAGAAAACAATTTTATTTAAGAGGCTACATTTTAACATGTGGTTTAACATTTGGATTTAATGCAGGCTAGTAAATATCCTATCTCTAAAGCGTTTTGGGAGGATTTATTTATTAAACAAATCAACTTTGACAAAAAGTTTAAAATTTGGTTTATTTCTGTAGAGTTCTTGAAAGGAAATTCAGGCATACATTTTAAGTGATACATTTTAACCTCCGGTTAATCCAAAACTAGTAATTATGCAATTTCCCTAGAGCTTTTAACACATAAAAATATGGCTTAACATATGGTTTTAATGCAAAATAATATTGGTTAAGTAAAAACTATCCTTTTGGAAGTAAAGACTTTACTTTTTATATCTGGTTTAATCTTGGGTATATTTCTTGAAGGGGTTTTTGTATGTTTCTATTAACCTGGTGTTAATTGCTAACTTGTAGGTATCCTATCCTAAGCTCCTTTGACTTCGGTAAGAGGCTTTCTATTAAAAAAAAAATTATTTAAACATGAGGTTTAACAATTGGATTAAGTCCAGTCTAGAAATTAACATTTTCTATAGAGTTCCTTACACTTTAACAAGGCGTTAAACATCTGATTAAACATGTAGGTCAAGTGATAAAATTAAAACTATCTTTTTAGAATTAAAGAAAGACCTTTAAGTATCTGATTACACATTGGGTATATTTCTTTAGAATTCTGGGAGGTTTTATCTATTTCTATTAACCTGCGGTTAACTAGTAACTAGCAGTTATCATATCTTATCCTTCTTAGAGTTCTGGGAGGTCTTTTCCTTTAAAAAGAACATTAACAGCTGGTTTAAAATTTAGATTTAGTTTAAGCTGGTAATTAACATATTCTTTATTATTTATTATTTATTATTATTTATTTATTTATTATCCTATCGCAGCTTCAGAGTCCTTTACACCTTAACAATGGGTTAAACATCTAATTAAACATTAAGAACAGACATTTAAATATCTGATTATACATTGGGTATATATTTCGTGGAGGGTTTTTCTGTTTCTATTAACCTGCGGTTAACTAGTAACTAGTAGTTATCCTATATTATCCTCCTTAAAGTTCTGGGCGGTATTTTCCATTAAAAAGATAGCTTTAACACATGGTCAAACATTTAAATTAAGTTCAAGCTAGTAATTAACATATTCTTTAGAGTTCTCTACACCTTAACCAACGGGTTAAAAATCTGAGTTAACATTTGGGTCAAGCACCAAAGAGTTCTTGGATGTCTTTAGCCGCGCAATACCCTCGATCAGGGTATTATCGCTTCGTAGCTGCCGGGGCCTTTGGCCTTTTGCCTGCTGGCTTGCTGCTTTTGGTTGCTGCTGCAGCTGCTGCTGCTGCTGCTGCTGCTGCTGCTGTAATGCGCACACATCAATCAAAATTGATTAAATTGAATACATGTGTATGTGCCATGTAACACACGGCACACGAACAGCAGACGCGGCGACGGACGGAGCTAAGTAGGCATTGTCGGAGCGTGTTGGCATCTGGGCAGCACCACAGCTCCATCTGCGGCATCTCAAGCCGGCGACAGGCGGACGGATGGAGATGGTGGCCACCACCGCAATACCGAAACCGCCCAGGCCAGGCCAGGCCAGGCCAGCCAAGGCGATCGATCCATCGAATCCAATCCGAACCGAACCGATACGAACAGAAACCCAAATCGAACAGCACATTATGATAATAATGGAAATGGCGGCGCGGCGCGGCTATCCAGTTACGCCAGTGCACAATACCGACTTTTGTACATACATATGTATATGCACATATAGTGGCTGTATATATCTACGGGCATATTATATACTAACTGAAATTTCTTTATAACATTTGACGTCATTTGCAAATGTTGACGGCGTCGTCGCCGTCGCCGCAGCCCCGCAAAGGCGATAACGAACAGCAACACAGCGACACAACCCACGGAAACCTTGGAGGAGAACTTTGGTTCTTCCACATCTACAATAGATCTATAGATCTTTACGTTTACAGCCTTAATGCCTAACATCTGATTATGCCCTTTAGTGGATCCAAGTCCAGGTTGTAAGGTAATTTAATGGAATATTTATGGACTTTTGGTTTACAGTTTGAACATTGATACTTTTCACATTTGATTGGGTTTAAGGTTTGGTTTAATAGATAATATTTAGGTGCTTTAGGATCATGTTGAGTTAGGAAATTTATTGAAATATAATACATAATCTATTTTAATTTCAGGATTCAAGCTTTAGAACATCAAGAACATCATAAGAATATTTACTAAGATATACTAGCTATCATCTTATGATGTTAAGTTAGGGTCTGGCAGGAACTTTAAGTATTACAAGTAAGAAAAGCTAACTTTCGGGCGGAGCCGAAGTTTATATACCCTTGCAGATAGTTTGTTACTTATTATAAACGATTTTGATAAAATATAACATGTATAATGTAAAATGTATGCAAAATGTAAAATTCATATGTAAAATATGAATTTAGACCGATCTTTTCTATGGCAGCTATATGATATATTGGTCCGATGTCAATGAAATTTCTAGGAGGTGGTTATAATTATATAATAAAGGCACAAATAAAGTTTCATTCGAATATCTTGAAAAATAGCAAAAATATGCCAATTTTCCCATATCATTTGTATGGCAGCTATAGGATATAGTCGTCCGATCCGGCCAGTTCCGACATATATAGCAGTGAGAATATATAGAAGACTATATGCAAAGTTTCATTCAAAAATCTTTAAAACTGAGAGACTAGTTTGCGTAGAAACGGACAGACAGACAGACGGACAGACGGACATGGCTAGATCGACTCGGCTGTTGATGCTAATCAAGAATATATATACTTTATAGGGTAGGAAATGACTTCTTCACTGCGTTGCAAACTTCTGACTAAAATTATAATACCCTGCAAGGGTATAAGAATGTAGTTCTTAAGCATCCAAAGAAATGCATCTATAAGATACTACCAATTAGAGTCTAATCTGTCAGCAGATTAATAGATTTCAAGCCTTTAAGTCCTTGCCCCAAGTCTAGATCTTAAAGTTAAGGGCTCTTTAATTTCTGTACTGCATTAATAAGCTTTATATAACCCATCTACTTTCAGAAATGAATAGATTTTGTGTATAAATCTAAGAAAGTATACCCTAAATCGTGTTATTATCAGACCTTCAACTCCCTTCAATATATAGTGTATCTTTACCTTTCTTCTATTATCTATTCATTAGATTCCCATTCCCATAAGTACCCTAGCTGGGGCTTGGCTTCATTACCGATCCGTCCTTAAATACAAAAATTTGCTATATTTGTTATCTAATAAAAACAATTGTACAATCTTCGATGCCGTCAACACACTAGCAACAACAACAACAACAACTACAACAGCGGCGATAACGACTGGATATACAGCGGCATGTACTATCCATATAGATATACATAGATAGGTGTGTGTATGTACATTACGTATACGTAATAATTGGCAACCATCTCCCCGCTGAAATCCCCTTAGAAATCTCCCCCGAAAATTCACAACGCCACCCACTCTCCATAATGGACACTACGCGCTTAATGCCCGCCATTCACATTCGCATAACAATTTCTCTCAGTATTTCTTGTTTTTTTTTTTGTGTGTGTGTGTTTTTTTTTTTTAACTGCCAAAAGCTTAAAATTAATAAAGTAAACACAGTTCGTTGTCAGGCCCCTCTTGCCGCCCCGTTCCCCCTAGCCCACAGCCATCTTTCAGCGGCCTCTGTGTCTCTGAATGCCAGGTTTTTGTTTCTCTGACTGCACTGAAAACAAATTCTCTTTCTTTCTTTGATTATCAGCATCGAACAAAGGAGAATACTCTTTTGACTTTCATAGGAAAAATAATATGACAGCTAAGAGGCAGCTATTATGAATTGATTTATCTTAATATAATTTCTGAAAGGCTTTTAATGTTTATCGATTAATGCCGAACTCTTTTGATATCGATTAATAGATTCGGTAATTGGTTGGGTACTTTTTAGAAGATCTTTGGAGAATGACAGACAAATTGAATATAGATTTAAAATCTACATTACATTTCCCCGACCCAGGATCTTATAAGGATATATTTAATGTTAATCGGTTAATTCTTTAAATATCGATTAATGTCCATCGGGTGAGTATTTTGAAGAAGGTCTTCTTTAGGTGCAAAGGAAAGCAAAATCTTTATAGTATGAATCGCATCTCTTAATAAATTGGATAAAGGGTTCTACAAAGATTTTACGTTCATGTGTAGGTAAATCGATTAACGCCTAATTATTTAGATATCGAATATTATTTTATTGGATGATCATATTTTTAGAAGATTTAAAATGCATAGCAATGCAAAATGTATATACCATGAATCGCATCTCTTAATATTTTGGATATAGAGTTATACAATGACCTTAAGTATATCCTTAAGGTTAATCGATTGAAGCTTAAGTCCTTAGATATCGATTAATTTTCATTTGATCAGTATGTTTAAGAATATCTTCTTAAAATGCCAAGCGAAACAAAAGCTATATACCATGAATCGCATCTCTTAATATTTCGGATATAGAGAAAAGATCTTTAGTACATCTTTAAGGTTAATCGATTGATGTTTAATTTTTAAGAGATCGATTAATAGACATTGAATAAGTATTAAGCAAAGCAAAATCAATATACCATGAATCGAATCTCTTAATATCTCAGATAAAGAGTTCTACAAAGATCTTTTGTATATAAATAATATTATTCGATTGACGCTTAATTTTAAAGATATCGATTAAAACCCATTGGATGTGAAGTTTTAAGGATCTTTTAAGATCTTCTTCAAAAGCAAGGCAAAGCAAAATCAATATACTTTGAAGATATACCATATCTTGGATAAAAAGTTCTACAAAGATCTTAGGTACATCTTAAGGTTAATCGATTGATTCCTAATTCTTTACATATCGAATAATCGCCATTCTATGTGATCTTCTTTAAATACTTAGCAATTAGAATGTATGTATATATCTATATATGTTCAAGATCAAGAGTTCTTACTAGATTTTATTTATATCTTTGATGTTAATCGATTAATCGATCCTTTAATATCGATAAATGTAAATATACAAAAATCGTATAACTATACCTTTTGGGTTCACAAATGTAAACATTACATACGGACAGACCCTAAGACTATTATATGCTAATCATAATATTATTGAAAATAAGTTTCTGTATTTTATTGGCTAAAATATATTATTATTCTTACAGTGTTATATGCAAATATTTAGATATTAGCTATTAAAATATTAAATATTAAATATTATAAAGATTAAAAGCAAACCTATAAAAGAAATGATATTGGTACCTGAACAATTTATCTCTAACAAAAATCTATAAGGCAAAGACACAAATGCATATTATTTTTATTTGCTACAAAAATTGATCATTGATTTAATTAATTGTTTCCTTTTGTAGCAGTGTACCATTGACGCACAGAATGGATTTTGGCTTTGGTTTTGAATATGTTTTTTGGGACTCTCGAGAGGTGGATGTGAATTGTGGGTGGCTTTTTGGGGCGGATGTTATTGAAACGATCAAGCGCCAATTAAGGCGGCGTTCAGTTCCATTTTCGGCAACTTAATGAGCCTCAATTGCCGAATTCATTCGATGTTCGTACGCAAATGCTGGGGCTGCTGGTGGTTGGTGGTGCCTCTTCAATTATATAATTCACCTTGCGGTGGAGGTGGGCACAGTGGGTGGGGTGGGAGGTGGTGGTAGGTGGTGGGAGGTGGGAGGTGCTCCCAAATTGCGTAGCACCTTATTTAGGGCTGCGAAAAAGAGGGGTTCAAAGAGGGGTTCATTATCATTGACGTCGTCGTTTATTGTAGTTGTTGTTGTTGTTGTTGTTGGGGCCGCTACCGCTGGCGTGTAAATGTTTACATAAACCTGAACACTCGGATTTTTCGGTGCAAAAGTCAGTTCGCTATTTCAGTCATCTAGTATAAGAGTTTTCGCTCTGTGGGCTCTCCATTCTCCCCTAGCCCTGCTCTGCCCTCTCTCTCTCTGTAGATCGCACTATCTCTTTCCATAAAGGGGGGAGAATTTGGCGCGTGCTTCAATTAACACACTTTTACAACAGCAGCAACATACTGCAGATTCCAGAGAGCCACTGCCACTGGAGACTTGTAACATTTTGGAATTAATTGCAAATAGAGAGGAAAAATTTGCAAATACAAAAATCAAATATATGTTGCCTGTTATTTTGGCTTTTCCTTAGTTAAATTTCTTGATTTAAATATATTTAAGTAGACACAAAAACTAGTTACTTGGCATTTATTTTAGATTTTGTATAAATTGGACAAATATTTGTATGTTTTTTACTTTTTTCTTTTGGACTTATCCCCTAAATTTATTTAATCTTTAAACATTTTTTAAGCTCTGCCAAATTTAAGTTAAAATAACACGCAATTAATGTTTCATTTTCCCATAGTTAAAGCTGAGAAAATATATTAAACAGACACAAAAACAATTTACTTGGCTTTTATATTAGATTTTGTATAGCTTGAAAAAGTATTTGAATATTTTCTCTTTTTCCTTTGAAGTTTTCCATTTAGTTTATTTAATCTTTAAACATTTTTTTAATACAGCCAAATTTAAGGTAAAAGAACACGCCATAAAATTATAATTTTCCCATAGTTTAAGCTTGGAAACTATAGGGGAAACAAGTAGTTACTTTAATCTTTAAAATAAATGTAAAGCTTTGGGGGGAAAAGTAGTTTATTTAATCTTTTAACTATAATTACAGCTTACAAAATATAAGCGATAACAGTAGTTCATTTAATCTTTAATATAAATATAAAGCTTTGAAAATAATAAGGGATAAAAATGTTTAAGGTCTTTGAATTCTAATTAAAGCTTTGGAAATGTAAGCGAAAAATATAGTTATTTTTGGCATTCAAAAAATAAAAATTATTAACACATACAAATATATATGTATATATTATAATAATATAAGGAAAAAAAGTAGTTAATTTAATATTTGAAATATATTTAAAGATTTGAAAATGTAAGGGAAAAAAGTAATTAATTTAATCCATAGAATAAATGTAAAGCTTTTAAAATAAGAGGTGAAAAAATAGTTTATTTATTATTTTAAAAATAATTAAAGCTTTAAACAAAAAAGTCGAAAAATAAGTTTATTTAATTCTTTAAATATAATGACGGCTTTGAAAATAAAAATGGGTAAAGTAGTACATTTAATATTTAATTCAAGTTTTGGAAATGTAAGCGAAATAAGCTTTAAAATATGAATATATATAATATATAAATACATATGTAAATAATAATAATAATATAAGAGAAAAGGGTAGTTAATTTAATATTTAAAATATATTTAAAACTTTGAAAATGTAATGTAATATTTAAAATATATTTAGAGCTTTGAAAAGGTAAGGGAAAAAAGTAAATGGTAAATAAGGAGATTTTGAGAATTATAAATATATTTTTCTTTACTTCATTTGATGTTCAGAAATATAAGAAATATTATGAAATTTATTTGATTAATTTTTATGTTTTCGTTTATTTTTTACTCATTTACATAAGTAAATATATTTAAGCTTCTCTTCTATAGTTTCCGGTTAGTTAAAAAAATCGTGGTTGGCTAAGCCTAAAAAACCACAAGGATAAAACTTACCAACAAGCTCCAAAAACAAATAAATTTAAAGATAAAGAAAACAACAATTTAACAAGCAAATCGTGGGGAAAAAACTATAAAAAACAACCGAATTTTAAGGGCAGTTTCTTTACATACAATTTGATATAATATATGATATATTGTAATTAGAAAACAGGGATAAATATCAACTTTAAAAACAGTATTTTTAAAGTTTTTTTTTTACAGGAATTCACACACACACTCAAACACCAGCAATTAAATCTTCAATTAAAAATTAAGCTTTTTTCCTTGCACACACACACACACACACACGCAGAGACACACACGAGCACCAGTAATTAACATTTAATTAAGAATAATTATACGTTTTTTTTCTTTTCGGTTTCTTTGCTTTTTTTTTTGGTTGCTTTAATTAATAATTATTGGGAGCCACACGCACAGCCAGCGGTGAAATTTAATTTATTAAAAAAAAGTTAACGAACTAAATAACAACAAGAATTTAAAAAACACAAAAAAAAAAATGCCCAAAATATTATAATATTTTTCGTCGCAGCAGCAGCCGCTGCTCTGGTTAATAATATTTTGTTGCTGCGCGTCTCTGGCATTGGCTTGGCGCCCGGAGAGATTCCACAAGCTCGCACTGGGAGAGCGTACAATACCGATGGAAATACCACTAAATAATAACAATAACAATAACAATAACAATGATATAGTAGCCGGAGTATAGTATATGTTGTAGCAACAAATAAACAAACGGCAAACGGCGGGCAGAGACAACGAGACGAGACGAAACGAGACCCCGGGAGCCAGCAGCCGCACGCGATCGCAGCAAAAGCTCAACTGGCCGAGGCTCCGGCTGCTACGCTGGAAACGGAACCCAAGCGAACCGAGACCGAAAGCGACACCGAGACACCGAAAACCACACACCGACAGCGACCCCGAGACACCGACAGCGACGCCGACGCCGACACCGACACCGAATCTCCACTCAACTCAACTCACTCTCAGCGGGCGAGAGTTCTGGCGCTTCGGGAAGAGCAGTTATCTTCCAGCTTGAAAGTCCTAGCACAAGTCCAAGTTCCAGTTCAAGTCCTAGGTTCCAGTTCCCAGCTTCCAATTGGAAATCGAAAACGAAATCGAATCGAAAATGAAATCCAATCAGAGCCACACAGAGAGCGTAGTATGCAGAGATAGAGAGAGTGAGGGAGAGCTCTCCTGATAACACCGAAATAATTGATGGAGCTTTCGGTGGGGGGGAGGTGGGTGGTGGTGCTTCGAAATTATCACCAAACAAAGATGACCAGGGAGAGAGAGAGAGCGAGAGAGAGAGAGAGGGGGGGGCAGCGGCGAGAGGTGGCAACCTGGAGCCCGCGGGGAACAAAGCTCATTAGTTGGCCTAGACTCACCCGCGATGACGTTGTTTAATGATCGAAGCCAAGGCCGCCACCGGGTGTGACGTCAATGCTAATGATCCTACGAAATATCAGTGGAAAATGCCACACAAAACGGAAAAAAAGACACTACCAAAGGTCCTGGGAAAAGCCTCAGAGAGTTAAGAAATATGTCCTTAAGTAGTTATAAATAAAGGAAATTAATTAGAGGATCCTCAGAGATCCTTTGTTTCAGTTTTCAGTTTCCAATTAGCTTCTGGGATAAAGATCCTAACGAATTTTACACTTTATAACACAAAAAAAAAAAAAATAGGTCGCTATATTATCAACACATGTTTAGGTATAATAATTAAGAATTCATAACAAATTATAAAAAAAAAAACAAGTAAGCAAAGCTAACTTCGGGCGGAGCCGAAGTTTATATACCCTAAAAAATATGAATTTAGACCGATCTTTTTTATGGCAGCTATATGACATATTGGTTCGATTTCAATGAAATTTCCAGGAGGTGGCTATAAATATATTTTAAAAGCACAAATAAAGTTTCATTCGCATATCTTGAAAAATAGCGAAAATATGCGAATTTTTTCATATCGTGTTTATGGCAGCTGTGGGATATAGTAGTCCGATCCGGCCCGTTCTAACATATATATAGCAGTGAGAGTATATAGAAGACTATATGCAAAGTTTCATTCAAAAAGCTTTAAAACTGAGA
>JAEIIU010057118.1:43382-60231 GCA_018874675.1 Drosophila baimaii | reverse complement strand
TTCTTTCGGTTAGTGCGTCTTCCGGGTATAACGACGGTCCCTTGAAAGTCGCTATAACCGGACTCTACTGTATATATATAAGTATATACATATATTTATAAAGCTTTAGCTCGAATATCTCTTGAAATTATTTGAAATTAAATTAATTGAATAGAATAATAATAATATAATATTATTAATATTAATTTAATAATTTAATAATCATAGAAAAGTTGTAAAAATAAATCAACGTGGGAAAGAAAATATAACGAAACAACAAAATCCATTTTTATGAGCATTGGCCAAACACATGATTTGTGTTGGCAATCTCAAGACAACCATTATTGCCGCCATTTTGTATGATCAGCGTTGGGCAGGATATATAAAAGAAAGAGCCACTGCCCAGCCAGACAAAGTCCTGAGCCAGGCAGAATTTGCAAGCAAATGATCTTCACGTGCGTTGCTCTTTTCACGCATTTTGTTTTTTAATTCTCTAGAATCAGCCTCTGTGACGTCACATTTCAGTAGCATTGTTTTATGTACAGTTTCACGGTCCCCCCAAAAGGTGAGCTACGACCGAATAGCTGGTAAAATGTTTTCAAAATATTTAAATAAGCAACTGTTCCTCATCAGTAACCCATGCTGAGCTATTTCTACTGTAAGTTAGCAGCTAGAACCCATTGGAAATTTTACAGTTTCCTAAAGTTATTGAGTTAAGAAATGAAATTTACATAAAATATAAATTATATTCTCATCTGTACTAAATTAAGAACTAAATAAAAATATTAAAATGAAAACAAAATTAATAAATAACATTGCTAAAAAAAAAAAACATTGCTTCAGGAAGAGCAATCTCTATTCGTATTGAGTTCGCCTCGCAGGTTTGCTCTCTCTTTCGATTTTCCCGCCACCCAACCAACGCGTTGGCTTCGCTTTAGTTTTCCAGCTTTTCCGCTTTGGATGTGTGTGTGTGTGTGTGTGTTGTGTTAGTGTTTATGTGTGTGCTTTTGTGGTGTGTATTTCTGTTGTGTGTATGATGTGTGTGCTTGTGTTGTGTTGTATTGCTTAAGCCAACTGTCTTGTACTTTTATGGGCGCTCGTCTTATCAATAATTTATGTCAGATTATACCGTTATGTCACAATAAATTAAAGTTGGCAACTTATTTTCCAGACTCCACACACACTCTGTCCGTTTGTCCGCCGTTTGTCCGACGCTGGTGTGTGCAGCGGTTTGTATTTGGCTTTTAAATTTTTTATTATGGCCAAATCTGTCAGTTTAGTGGCACATTTGGAAAAGTGCTTAATAAAAAAAACGAGAAAAAAAAAGGAAAATGAAAAATGAAAATGAAGAAAAGCAGGCGGAAGGTCCCCTTAACTCGTGGTTTTCTTAAACAAACCAGCATCTACACGGAACCAAAATAAATATAAATCTTTAAGTTTTATTACGCTTTGGAGTTTGCAAATCATTGAGTTTGCTATCGATATTTGCCTATCGATAGTCACCAAACGCAAAGCTGCTTAATTTTTACCAGAAAATAGATGTTCCTTGAGACTCATGTTTGATTATTTAATTTGTACAAAGAAACACTTAAATAACTTAATAAATTATGAGTTTGTAAAATCATTGAGTTTGCTATTTATATATATTTATTTATCGATAGTCACCAAATGGAAAGCTGCTTAATTTTGACCAGAGAACAGGTGTCTCTTGAGACAAATTTTTTAATATTTAATTTGAACAAACAAACACTTAAACAATATAATAAAAAAAGAGCTTTTCATTAAGTATGTAAACCTAGTTTTTGATTATAAAATTTAAACAAAAAACACTTAACCAACATAATAATTAAGGTGCTTTTTATTAAGTTTGTAAACCTATTTTTCAGCCTAGGAAAGTGTAAAATATTTGTACTTTAATTTGAAAATAAAACAAATTTATTTTAACCAATATATAAAGTTGTAAAACCTAGCTTAATGCTCTTTAATTAAGTTTACAAATTAATTAATACATTTTCATTGCAATGTTCAAAAAGGGAAATACATAATATATACATATGTAGCTATCCATTAATTCATTTTGATTTTCCAGCTTTAAATAATGTTAAATATTTTCACTTCCTGAAACTTTAAAGCCGTATTTTAGGCCTTGAAAATGTTTATAAATGTTTATATATTTTCTCCATTTGATTTGATTTTTTTCTGCTAATATCCTTAATTTTTTCTATGTGCATTTTGCAGATCCAGTTGCGATCGGCGGGACATCTTTGGCCATATATTTCCCCAGTTGGCGTGCGGTGGCAAATTTCACTGTCACGCCTCGTTTTCAATTAACTTGTTGGCGGCGGGCAGCAGCAGCAGCAGCAGCAGCAGCCGCAGCTCCATAAATCCCATAAATCAAATGAGTCCCCAGTTAGTGCACCCGTTTTAGCCCCCCCTAGCCCCCCTTCCCCCTAGGGGGTATGACTACGTCTATGGCTTCGTGGTTTGCTGTGATTTATGAAGATCGCTTCATTTGGCTGCCGCTGGCATGTCAAAGTTTATCGACGTCTGATTAATGCCCCCGGTGCTTTGTCGGTAGGCTTCACTGTGCCCAACACACCACAACAATACAGAGAAAATAAAAATCAGGAGGATCATGAGGTTTACTCTATAATAAAGGCTACTTGCCCTTGTCTGAATATTAATTTTTAAAAATTTGTTAAAGCCTTTATCCTATATTAAATTTAAGTTAATTCTTAAGCCTTTATTTCATATATTTTAACTACTATCCTTTGAGAATTTTAACCCTAATTTGGTGTACAAAATCTCTATGATTTTTTTTTTGAGTGCATTAAAAAAAGCGCAGCTGCCAATGGCTGACAGCGAGTGCAACTGCAACTGCAACTGCTGTTTATGGTAGTTGCATGTCTGCATGCAGTGTCCACTCTGGCTAAGCCCCCAAGGGTCAGCTTATAAAATATATATATATATATAGTTTCTGGCAGATGGATAAACCCGAAACACACACACACACACACACACACACACTCACTGGGAAGCACCACCAAGTTCCAGTTGCAGTTCGCCGACGACACGAGCAAAAATAGTAAATAAAATAATAAAATAAAAAAAAAACCAAACAAAAATTGTGTGTTTTTTCGCGTCGGATCACAGAGTATGTGGTGGTATCGATATATGGGTACACGGTATCTCGTATCGAAGCGAATCGGATCGGATCGTTTTGGGGATCGGCTGGGAGCAAGCGATCGGGCCGCTGCGTCGTGTTGACTTTGGAACGGCACTCGGGCAACTGAGGCACCGATGTCGATGTGACCGCGAGCAAAGCTAGCTAGCTCCCCAGCCCCCAGGGCAGGCAGGCAAACGAACGATCGGCAAACGAAGTTACAAAAAAAACCGAAGTGATCGAATCGGCAATTTCTCATTTCTGCTGGGGATTCGAGCAGCAGCAGCAGGGAGACCCCACCAAGTGGGGGGCTAGACTCTCACTAATCCTGAGCCCACTAACCAGCTCCAAGTTCCAACTACAACATGATGGAATAATGACGCTGATTGAAGCGGTCTAGGGTACCCCCGGCCCAAAAGGGTCTGTGGTCGGGAACCTTTTCCAGTGCAGTTTCACAACTCCTTCAATGATGCACTCAGAGAAAGCCTAGCAACACAATTGCTCTTATATTTATTATTATTACATTTTTTATTTTTTTTATTTTTTTTATTTTTTTTTTTTTTTATTACTATTATGTAATTTTTGCATACACTCTTCTATTCTCGATCACACTGTCGTAAAAGTTGCTAAACATGGTAAAAGTAATACAAAAAAGTTTCATTCCAATAAATAAATTATACTAATAATATTATTTGTAAAAATTCTACATAAACAAATACATATTTTATATATAAGTATATCTTGTACTGAAACCTAAACCTGAAAGGCTAAGCCTTTTACTCTGATTTCTTGTGGCATGTGGCATGTATCAGGGCTGCCACAGAAAACCCTGAAGTTTTGAAATCCCTTTAATATGTGTCTAAAAGTACGCTTTACAATATTTCAGATATTAAGTTAAGTATTCAGTTTTGTGTACATTTAATTATATTTTGTTGTATAGTATATTTTATTGGAGTAAAAGTTGCACAACATATTAACAGCACATTGTATAAAAAAGGAAACAAAACTTTTCTTCTTCCCATATCGATGTTAGCCGGCTCGAGGTCAGATTTTTTTTTTATTTATTTGGTACATAAAATTAGGCAGTTTAATTTTTGTCTATATCTATTATTATTTTAACAATTTATATATAAAGTGTAACGTTTGTCAGGTCAGGTTGTTGAACAAATAAAACAAAGCCCATTTGAATTATTTATCGACAATACATTTCGGTTGTTAACTTTAAGCAAACAGTTTGTAAATAAATAAATAAATATTTCGGTTGCACTTCGGCAACCGATTTCAGGACAAATTTTTTTCTTCACGTTTAAATCCAATGATGTTGAGTTAATGACTGACTTTTCTTCCCAATAAATAAAAACAAAGTTATAAAAATAAAATGTATAATATATGGCTTTTTTTGACTTTTGACTTCTAAAATAAAATATTCCACATGTACCCGTAACACTCTGTAGCCCATTTTAGGAAATAATTTCCATCGATTTGAAACCGCCTAGCGATTCTCTGTGGCCTCTGATTTTATAAATATTTTTTTGTTAATTTTTCATTTGAATATGACAATTTTAAAAGGAAATATAACTGGGTAATTTCTTTTATAATCTCAACTTTATTGGGTAAAACAAAGTTATTCGTATGAGGTATTATTTATACAGAAACAGGGGTGCCCCAAAAACCACTGTAGTTTTAATATCGCCATCTAAAACTAGGCAATCAAATATTTTAAAATATATTAAAAAGCCAAATTCAACGTAAATTTAATGAATTTTAAATAAGAAGTAATTTTAAGTATTTTGTGTTTGACGCATCTTAAAGGGACTCTGGTAAACTATTTAAGCCATCAAATTCAGTGTAAATTTGTTGTTTTATTTTGTCTAAATATGTATAATTATGTATAATTTTTAATGTATGTTATGTATAATTTTGTAGCATAATTTTTGGAATACTTTAAAGAGATTTCAAGCCCCTAGGGAAGCCTCAGTCAGTCAGGAATATGTTAAATTAGTATATTGAGATTTTGGTAACTTATAGCCACTGCCTCTCCTAGGAAATCAACCACTCAACAAAAGATAAATAAATTTTAGAAAAAATACACATTTTTGGAATATTTTTTGCCGTGTAAAACTCCCAATTGGAACTCCCTAGTCAACACGACTCCTTGGCCCAACACCG
Source organism: Drosophila baimaii (assembly GCA_018874675.1). Classification (NCBI taxonomy): domain Eukaryota; kingdom Metazoa; phylum Arthropoda; class Insecta; order Diptera; family Drosophilidae; genus Drosophila; species Drosophila baimaii. Next base: position 54,920 of record JAEIIU010057118.1, on the reverse strand, counting down.
ACTCCTTGTCGTCGATCCTCCGACAAGGCGACTAATTGCGTCGGCAAATTGCCGCTGGCATTTGATTTGCATAATGCAAATTTACCGGCATCCTCTAATCGGTAGCGCTCCATCTTTCCCGCCTTCCTCCCCCCCCTGTCACCCCCTGTCACCCCCCTGGTTTCTTTGGCGTCCCGCCCTCGAGTGCCAGGTGGAGGGAATGGAGCTGAGAGGAGCTGCTGAAGCCGGCTTTATGACGAGAGCTCCGGCGGCTGTCACAATATTTGTATATTTGTATGCTATTAATTGACCACTTGACGCCCGCCCCGCAATTGCCACGCCCCCAATTGGGCTGAACTAAGTGTTTTATGGAGTCGCTGTGATGGCTCAGCCCGATAAGCAGGCAGCACAAGGCAGCAGCCGGGCAGCTGCCAGCTGGCTGTGGATGTGGCTGTGGTTGTGGGATATGGATATGGCAAACGGAGTCCCAATTTCAATCTCGAAAACCCAGACCTATTCCAATCCCAAGAGCCAAGACTCATAACCGAGTGGAAAGGCCGCCAAAAGATGAAAAGATACATACGGAATGAGGCAGGAAATTGGGATTGGGTAGGGGAATGGGGAATGGGGATTGGGAATCGGAATCGGAATCGGTTTCTTGTTAGGAAAAATTAAGTGTTCCTTTATCTGGGACATATGGAAATAATTTAAAGAAAACTACAATCTTTCGCTAATGAAATTCAATTGGAAATTGGCTTTGAATGACAGAATGATTCATTTATTGATATGGCTTAAGGTGTAAGGAAGAGCTTTTTTTATAAGGATTTTTTTTAAGCTGAAGATTTATTTATGAGAGGAATAAATAAATAAATAAATAAATAAATAAAGATAATGGTTTTACTTTCTTTAATCTGGCTTTGGTTTTTGGTTTTTTTAATTGCAGTATTTATGGGACTATTTATTTATTTATATATTTTACAAATTAAATGTAGTATATAATACTAAATCTAATGGAATTTAATGAGTACTAGCTAACAGGGCCTTCGACTCGAAACTTTACTTAAGTGATTAGATTGTTTATGGGATTATTGTTATAGAAACATTTATGCATATATCTTTAGAGGATATGTTTAATGCAGAAAATATTATTTGGTGTATTTTTTTAAATATACAAATATATTTTTAAAGAGTGATCTGTTTTCTATATATTTGGTTTACCTTTTGATGCCTTTTTAAAAGCTTGAAATACTTGTAATATCAAAAGAGTCCTTTTAAAATAAAAAAATTCATACAATATACATACAAAAAATAAATAAATAAATATGTCCTGCACTTACATTACTTTTAAAAGTTTAAATTTAAGTTTTGTGTGTTATTTTTTGTCAACAAAGCTTGAAAGACTTGTAATTCCCTAAAAGTTCTGTTAAAATAACATTTCCTGCTCTTTCATTACTTTTTGAAGTTTAAATTTAAGTTTAATGTATATTTAACATATTATCATTAAAGCTTGACTTACTTGTTTTCCCCTAAGAGTTATAATAATATAAAAAGTTAATTAAATATCCTGCACATTAATTACTTTATTAACCTTTATTTTAAAGTTTAAAGAAATCGTTTAACTGGTTTTTAATTTTTCTATTTAATTATAATAGTTATAATTAAATTAAAAACTCTTTTAAATACCCTTATTATTATTATTATGATTTCCTCTTATAATAAGTTATTTTTATAATTATTTATTAATATTATTAAAACTTCACCTATTAAGCAAACATTTTTGTGTGCACCTTTCTTAGTGAGATTATTTAAACCCTTTGCATTAATATTCGCCCAGTGTAATTTACAACCCCCTCCTCCACCACCCCCTCATGCCTGCTCCCCCTTTTTGATCACCAAGGAGAGACCTATCCAATTTCTTTATCTCGTTTTCGGTTATCTCCCCTGAGGCCATCTAATATTAGAAAGCGATATCTATTGCCTTGTACAAGTGCTCTTGTTTTTATTATTTATTATTTTTTTTTTTAGTTTTTCCTTATCGACAATAAGGAGGGAATTTTTGGGGAGCGTCTTCAGCGTACTGTCAGATTTTTGGTGGGGTATATTCTGGCAATAATTGCCAATGTGGAGTATATTTTTTAAGGCCTTAAATGGAGTGGCAGGGAAAAGTTTAGGAATAACTAAGTTTTACCTAAATTTAGGAGATATGAGGTAAAGACTATAGATGTTATTGAGAAATTTTAAACTAATTTTCTTTGCCATATTTCAAAAAATTCTAAGGGATACACTGTTGTAAGTCAAGATTATTAATTATTTCTAGGCTACAACTGACTTTGGATTATTGTTCTTATTCTGTTATTATCCAAGTATAAATATATATATAGTAAACTACAGCTGATTTCCTCTAATTGTCTGGCTTCTTGGTAATTTACTGCCATCTGGTAACTGGCAACTGCAACTGCACTTAACTGGAATCGAATAATGCAAACATATTTGGGTTTGTTTTGGCCGATTACGTCTCGGTAATCGTGAAACCAGGAAATTCTGGTTATCGCCACAACGATTGGGTTTCAAGCAGAACAAACTAAAAAAAAAAAAAACCCTGGCTGGCCAGTGTAAACACTTACTCTCGGCCCACGTGTTGCATGTGGCAAGTTTCAATGTGTTGCATGTTGGTCGCCTGAGCAGGAGACATGCAACAACACACAAGTACATAACCTTTAAGGCCATCGCCGCGGCAGGGAAACTACTGCCTGCACTTACCAGGAATGACAAATATGCTGGCACGCAATGTGCATTGCACTGGGAGAAAATACTACATGTGAAAAATCACACTTAAGTTGAAAGTAATTGAAAAAGGCCTTCCAAGGTGCACAGCGAAAAATACTTGAGGTACCAAGTTCATTGTACGATTTTGTGGCATACTTTTAGACAGCATTTAAACTCTTTTTGAAGCTCTTAAATTATACAGAAATGTGGCTTACTTTAGTTGGCTTAATATGGCCAAAAAATAATATAATTTAAGGCCCTAGGAACCTACAGTTTATTGCACAATATTCTAGAGAAACTTACCCAAAAGTATGCAATAACTTATTTTATTTTTGACCTCCTATTGTACTTCTGCTGCATACTTTTAGACGCCTGCTAAACTGATTTCAAATCACCAACCAAAATGAAGTTAATTGTTTGAAGTCCGTGAAAAAAAAAATAAGAAATAAAATACAAATCTTTACAAACAACATATGAATAATTTAATTATTTATTTTTTATAAAGCACAGTACAGGCCTGTTTTTTGTATATTATAAATCAAATTCAATTAAATTAAACAACCTGACAAACAAGTTAACTTTAGTTAATTAGGTGAAAACAAATACTCCAACTGTTTTGCGTTTCTTCCAAGAAACTAACAAATTAATATGATTTCCAATTAAAATCTAAGCATATTTTCCGGTGTGCCAACCTCTGGATCTCCAAGATCAACGTCTCGGATTCAATTCAGTGGAAATTGCAAACGCGAAACAAACAAAACCAGCCATGGAATCAGTGAGCCAGCAGAAAAATATATACAAAAAAAAAATAAAATAAATAAATAAAAATAAAAAACATAAAAACAGATACCCAAACAACAACCACTTCGAGCAGAGCAAATGACGCAAATTGCGCACACCCAAGAGATATTCGACTACGAAGGGCCTTCAATCTGGTATTGGGACTCGACGTGGACCTAAAGCCTGGAAGCTGCTGGTCCTCAGCTGCAAAACCGCTTCTTGACTCACAAGCTTGGGGGGGGGACAGATAAGTTGATGCCAAATATATACCCTTGATGTAAAGTCAATAAATTCCTAATACCCTGATCAACGATCACTTAACCTTCATCAAAAGTCTGATAGGTTGACACCTTTGTTTTGCCTGTGTCTTCATAGGATTTCTCTTTTATTTCATAATCTTAAAATATTGTATCTTTTCGCTGTTTTAAATACTACAAGTTCGACTATTTATCAATGGTTTCTCTGTACATTAACTGACTTACTTATTATTATATTTTATATATTATAAATATAACCCTATTTACTATCACCGTTTATTTTAAGATAATTATTTGATAATATTATTATCTTCGCAAGATGCATGCGACGTTCCATGTATGTATGACCTAAGTCCACCTGCATCGATCACTCAATGCCATAATTGACTTAAATTACCGATTATATCGATAGCCGACACCCTAATCGACAGCGATACTACATTTCAGCAGATAAAGAAAACCGATAAATCATGACATCATCCCTGGGGCTTATAATAATGGTAGGTTTACTAGGTTTTCTTATTTATGTTCAGAGGATAAATAACACGATAAGTGTTTTTCGATATTAATAGTTTAAAATTAACAATTTTTTTCGATAACAAATCGAGGTTATAAGTTACCGATTGTTCCGATAGTATAACAATAAATGATTAAGATCTTGATAAATATAATTGTTTCGCCAATAAAACTTTCTTATTTTGAGATGACCAAATTTTACGATAAAAACCACGATTTTTTCGATAACAATTCGGTGTTATAGGTTTTAAGTTTATGATTGTTTCGATAACAAAACCGATAAGTTATTACAGCCTTGATAAATGTTTCCCCAGTTAAACTTTCTCAATTTGAGATGAGAAAATCTTTCGATAACATGCACCCCACAATCGATAATTGATTGCCGCTGTTCGATAAAGCCCCGCTGAGCTTGAGACTCGAATATCTAGGGTATCCCAAGCTGGTCTTTAATTCCTATGAGTGTTTTATTTGTGGCTTTTGAGTGGCAAGCTGGCATGGGGCAGGGGAGAGTGCCAGGGGGGCTGTGGCAATATAATTTACTTGCGACGACGATCTTCACCGCGATCACTGATGGGCGGCGGCAGCTGCTGACGTCAACGGAAGTTGTCGCTTGTCGCCCGAAGGTCAACGGATTGTGCCAAGAAGTGCTCCCAGATCCGACTTACGGCGGGGTTATGCGGCTAAATCGATTTCTCACACAATTAGTGGGCGTCATAATTCCCATTCCCAATTCCCCATTCCCCATTTCGATTCCCATTCCCCTGACGAATCCAACCCCCCCAAGCCCCAAGCCCCAAGCCGCGTCGCGATGTGTTGATTAGATATGACGCTGGGAATGGGTCTCGAAATGGAACTGCGACTGGGACGGGCCTGATCGGACTGTGACGGATGTGCACGACCCACGGAGGCCATAAAGGCTATTAAAAAGAACAAAAAAAAAAATGTATATATATATATATATAAAATAGCACCACACGATCCAATCATAAGGGTAAATGCTGACGGACGACAGGCAGAGACAGAGAGATGATCAGCTACGCTTTCCGTCCGACAAGTGATATCGAAATGTATGAACATTTTGTGAGGTCTCTGCTATATAATATCTTATGTGAATATTATTAATTTTTGTAAAGAAAGTTTAAAAAACTGTTGGCCTCAAACCGCATAGAACTGCTTTTTCCTGCTTATAACCAAAAAAGCGTTGACTCAAATCGCACATTGATACCATTTAGAGGACCATAAATAGTTGCAAAACCAGGCCCATAAAGGTTAAGGAACTCCGTAGTATTTTATTATATTTTTTATAAATAAATAACTAAAATATATACCCCGCTATGAATCATCATCTTTATGTGGTATTTAATTCGATTTACTTTGAGCTTTTCGTATTGAGCAAAAGTAAATAAATAAAATGGCACAATTATAGGAGTAATTTTGTATTCTTTGAAATTTATTCATGTTCCTCCCAATCTGCGTCATATTTCCTGTTTATTATGGTTTTAATTTGTATCAATATCTTCTAGAACATAAAGAAGATATTACCCGAGCGAATGTGAAGTGAAATCTGTCGCTGGCATTCTGTGTCTCTGTGTCTCTCTCTCTGGCTGAGCTGATATTATTAATGATCATGACTCGGACTTGGACTCGGAGTCGGATCGTAAACAAAGGCCCTCTCCAGTGACGTCAAATGGCGATTTGTCGGCGACTTTGGGGCACCCACACACGAGACAGACGACAACGACAACGACGGAGGCTTTATCTGAAAGCAAGCAAAAAAAGGCATTCACTAACTATTCCCATGAAGCCCACGCCGCAGTGTCCGTCCGGAGTGCCCACCAAATACAAAACAATACAGCACATCGCACACTCAAGTCTTGGGAGCCCAAATCTCTCAGTCCGAGGCCCATTTCCCAGTAACGAAATGGAATGCAAAGAACAACTAAACAAGATAGAGCACCCAGCTGGCGGCTGCTCCATCCACCTCCTCCTCCGCCTCCCTGTCGCTCGTAATGACAACCCTGATAAGGCGCGGTGACAGGCCAGGTGAGTAGGATACCAGGAAACGGGGGTCCCGAGAATGTCAAACACACTGGCGATATCAGGGCAGAAATTTACAAACCCTCCAGCCAGCCCAGATCCCAGGGCCAGTGCCCATCGAGGAGCATCCATGTGTGCCTCCTGGTTATGACTGTGACTCTGGTACTCTGACCCTGGCAATGTTGACGATATAGCCAAGCCAGATAAATCGGTGACTTGTATGAATGCAATTTGAGCAAGTGCCATTTGAGGGGATTTTTATGTGTGTTTCCATTAAAAAGAAATCCAATTGAACTAACAAAAAATACACAAAAAGTAGCTACAAAAATCTAGCTGGGTATTCAACCTTATAGCTTTATATTTTTTATATTTTTTAAGTCATTTGTACATTTTATAAACATTTAAACTAAGTTTAAATATTATCAATACAAAAACAGGGATTTGAAATAGTGAGTTAACGATGGAAGAGAGTCGATTTCCACATTGATATAATCGATTGATCTTTGTATGTTTATCGATCATCGTTTCAATTTTAAATGTATCGCAAGTAAAGATAAAAACGAAAAAAATGTATGTTTTTTAAGATAAAAACATCTATAAATAGGAAAAATAAATTACTGAAAACCTATACCTCATTGGCGTTTGACTTAATTCACATGTTAAATCCTTAATCGATATGAATCTGAATTAAGTCAAACGGCAATGAGTTATATATCTTGACTTATTTATTGTTCCTGTTTTATATATGAAAAACTATATATACATATATTTTTTTTTCAATATTTATAGATATGTTTATCTTAAAAACATAATAGTTTTTCCTTTTTGTATCTGTATTTATGTAAAAAATTTATTATTATATGAATTTGAATGAGTTTGAAAAATATAAAGAATTGTTTTCGATTTAAGCGATATTTTTTTTTTAATATTTTTATATTTTTATGTAAATAACAAAAATGCACATGGAGTCGAAAAAAAAAACAGTTTTTAATTTTTCCACACATCAAATGCAACGAAATCTATTTTTCTAAGAACAATCGATTAAATTCACATTGATTTTATTTATTTTCGTAGATTTTATCGATAGAATCCATTTGAAAAAAATAATTAAATAAAAAAATCGATTAAATAGAAGAAAAAATAGAACAAAAGTCGATTAGAATTTAGAAACATAGGAAAAAATCGATGTAATCGAAAAAAATTAGGAAAAAATCTATTAATTAGAAGAACAAATATAACGAAAATCGATTAAAATTTAGAAACATAGGAAAAAATCGATTGAATCGAAAAAAAAACTATACAAAACTAGACTAAATCGAAGAAAATAAAGAAAAAATAGTTGAAATCGAAGAAACAAATATGTAATGCAAAAAATCAATGTGCTGAGAATTGCTTTATTTTCAGCTCTAACTTATAGTAAAGGGGAATGCTTTATTTTAAGGTATAACATAATACACAAAAACATGTTCCAAAACGATTTTCCTACAATTCTAAACATTATAACAATATAACAAAAAAAAAACATGTTCCAAAACGATTTCTCCACAATTTCAGGGAATTTAATTAATTAGCACCCATTTTAGAGGACACTTTAGTCCAAGAAAACTACAATTTCAAGGGAATAGTTTGTGAATTTGTAATATGAAATTCCTAAACACAAAACGAACAACTACTGCTGGACACGTAAAGCGTAATTAAATGTGAAATATGTGGCCATGTTTATGGTAAGCACAAAATTTCGCCATCTGAGACTGTTTGTCAACAGAGAGCTGGGAGCTGGGAGCTGGGAGCTGGGAGCTGGAGCTGGGGCTGGGGTTCTGGGTAAACACGATACCCGTGATATGGAGTAATCCCCAACGGCTCGAGGGCTCGTATCCATGCATACATATACATATAATATAATACAAACATATGAGCTAAGATTGCAATGGGAACGGTGACGTATACGCAATATCGCTCATCCGCCAGTAAAAAAAAATAAAGTAGAAAAAAGTTAAAGTAAGCTGTTATACAATTGACTTGTTGGGATGACCATAGATATAACCCCGCCAGGGTGTGCTATATATATCTTATATATATACATATATATATATATTTAGCACTAACCACCCTCGTGAAGCAGCAGGCTGGCCACATTTCTGGGATCCCTCTGATTATTGCTTTTGTCGGCGACGGCGGCGGGTATATATATATATATAGTACCATATAGCCCGAGAGATAAACCCACTTGATAAGCGCGTAACATTATTAACCAAACACAGACACAGGCTCATATCTCTCTCGCATATTTGTATGGTGTATACATGAGGACATATCCATGTGGATTGCTTTATTATTATCATCATCATCATCATCATCAACCCACCATCAACATCATGACTCCGACAAATATTCGGTTTCTAATACTTTTATTTGCTTTACAGACTTGACTTGACGCTGCTAAAAACGTATAGTAAATATGTGCTGGCTTAATATGTACATAATATATATATATTTATCTATATAATACACAGTATACAGTTAAACTAAGATAAGCTCTGTCGTTGCCATTGCTGTTCCAGTTCTCGATAAAAAAAAAAAAAAAACAAAAACAGCCGAGGTTTTTCCTCGGTTCAGCTTTGGTTTTTTGTTGTTTTTTTGTTGTTTTTTTTTTTATCAATAGAGGCACCCCCTAATTTTCAACAACATCGCCTCCATATCGTTCCCATTCACGCGAAACACAAAAAAAAAATAATAATAATAATAATAACAAGAGCAAGCGGAACAGAAAACAAAAACAAAGACTTCACCGCGCAGCAGAACCTCATTTTTTTTGTGATAAGATAAAAATCAAATTAATTAACAGCCTTTTAAGCAAACACACACACACACACACACCGCACACACGCACACGTACACATTGGGAAAAAACGTCAGCAAATAATACAAATGAAAATCTTAAAGCAAAGATCTCAGGGGATCTCTGTTTTTTTTGGATATATAAGTGGGTAGATAGGGGGCCCTATGTAGTCCACCTTTAAAACAAGATGGCACTGACTTTTAATTAATTTTTTTGATATATATATATATATTCCTTAGATCTTTGGGTTTTAGAAATGATATAGTATTATATAGAATAAAATGTTGATATTATACCCTAGATCTTTGGGTTTATAGAAACCAATTCTTTAGATAATATAATACTCTTTTAAAACACGAACTACGATTGTCTTCAGTGTAATCTTTTAAGCTTTATACAAACTCTGATTGTGGAACTTTTTTTTTCCTGTGTATATATGCACCGATCTGCTCCGAAAAAAAGCACAGAAAAAAAATAATATAGAAGTGTGTGCTTAGCTTATAAAATGTCCTGGCCTCCACTCGCGTGATCTCCACTCTCTGTTTTGGATTTCTTTTTTTTTCTGTTTTTTTTTTTAGTCTAATTTGAGATTTCCCTGGTTTGTGACGTCATCGCGGGCGCCTACCTTCTTGGAGCGTTCCCTGATCTGTCGATCGCCCAGCTGCGTGGCCGCCAGAAGTTCGCTGAGCTGACGCTCCCGCTCCCGTTCATGTTCTCGTTCATGTTCCCGCCCCCGACCGTACACCGCCTGCTCCTCCTCCTCCAGCTCTAGCTCCAAGTCGCGCTCCTCCTGGTCGTCGTCATCGTCCTCCTCCTCGCCGCTTAGGCTGCTGCTCTGCGTGCTGCTCTTCCTGGCCAGAGCCACCCGTATGCCATTCACAATGCACTCGCCCCCATCCAGGGCGGAAATGGTGGAGCCACAGTAGTACAGGTTGCTGCAGCTGCTCGCGGCACTGACATCCGACTGGCCTTCGTCCTTGGCGCATCCCGGCGACATTCCGCCCGCTCCCGATCCCGTCCCGCCCGCTCCATGCCCATGGCCGTGTCCCGCCTCCAGGGAGCAACGTCGCTGACAGCGCGCCCGCTGCAGGCGAAAGTACTCCATCTCCTCCATGCTGATGCCGCAGGCGGTGATGTCATCCGAGTAGTCGCTGACCACCACCGATGGCGTGCGTACGTAGCGCACGCCCAGCGGAAATCCGCTGCCCAGCTCACTGTAGGAGCTCTGGGTGGATTCGCGTCGCGATCCTGGTGCGGCAACCACTCGTTCCTCCAGCAGCACCTTGGTGGGCACTGCGCCACCAATGGCGGCACCACCGCCGCCGCCAATGGCCGCCGCACTGCCGGTGGGCGAGGTCAGTGGCGAATCTGGCAGGGCTGTGGGCTCTGCCAGCGGCAGGAGAGCCGGTCGCAGTGGTAAATCCGTCACCGTTAGCGTCATCCTACGCTGAGGCGGCATACTGGGCGGGCTAACATCCATGCTGGCATCGTCCACCTCCAGACCCAGGGCAGAGTCGCTGCTGGCACAGCGTGTGACCTTGAGCTTGCGCTGGCGTGGCGATAGCTTGCCGGAGGAGGAGGAGGTGGAGTTGTGGGTCATATCCTCGCCATCGCTGCTATAGGGGCTGAGGCCGCTGCCCGTCACATTGCAGCCTTCGTCCGAATTGGAGGTCAGGGCTCCCGGCAGGGTCTTGGGTTCCTTCATCAGCTGCTGCTGCTGCTGCTGCTGCTCCTGTTGCTGCTGGACAATCATGGCCTGATACTGATCTATGAGCTCTTGCACCGGCTTCCTTGCCTCCGTTCTGGCACTGACACTGCTGGTGCGGTAAGTGGTGTGGTAGGTAGTGGGTGCTGGTGGTGCTGGTGCCTGGATCACTGCTCTCTCTGGCTGCTTGCTGCCGAAAAAGGCCGCCCTCAGTTGTGCCTTGCGAAGGGCCAAATTGCTGGAGAGCTTTTCACATGGATTATCACCACTTATCGGTGTCGATATCGATATAGGTTTCGGTTTCTCTTTCGTTTTCGGAACGAAGGTAGCTGGTAACGGTATCTCGTCTATTCCAGTTTCCAGGGACGACCTTGCTGTAGCTCCAATCTGCTTCGCTGCTCTCTGATAACTGAAAGCCGCTGCCTCTGCCGCCGGCCATTTATTTTCAATTTTAACCGTTGTCGCTGCCCGCACCAGCGTCGGCGTTTCGGTCGCTGTCGCTGTCGCTGTCGCGGCGAGCGTCGCTGTTGTCGCTATCTTTGGCCTGTCATCGGAGGATTGGAAAGCGGGGGCGGTGGACTTTCGCGAAACTAACGGTTCCGTTCCCGAAGCTTTGCACGCACTCATCATCATCTCTCATGTATGGGATGTATGGGGGG
>JAEIIU010057118.1:0-43366 GCA_018874675.1 Drosophila baimaii | reverse complement strand
GGAGTGAGAGAAAGGAGTGTGGACTGTGTGGAATGTGGAGTGTGGAGTATGGAGTGTGGAGTTTGGAGTGTGGAGTGTGGAGTGCGGGTGTGCAAAATGCACTGCCCGTGGCAGGGGGAAAAGGAAGGTAGTGGAAAGGTAAGTGGCACGGTTGGGTGTAAGGCAGTTTTGACGCTGGATATATGGATATATGAATGTGGTGGAGGTGGTAACGCCGGCAAACATTCTACGTCCGCACTTTCCGAATGGCACCTGTGCGCTGCCGTCGCTGAACTGAAATCGCTTTCTGCGGCTCTGCAGCTCTGCCAGTTTCGCTGGAGCAACAAGGCGCCCGGGGGAGGGGGGCGGTGGGTGGCCGACGCAGACGGAGAGGTAGAGGAAGAGGGAGGAGCAGAGCAGAGCAGAGCAGCTGTTTGCGGGCGTACACTGTTGATAGTTATTACTTTTTCTTTATTTTTTTTTTTAAGTTGCTGCGCCGTTTTCGTAATTTACAGGCCAGCAGCGCAGCGCGCCTGCTTCTGTGGCGGTAGCTGCGGGGTAATTGTTGTTGTTGTTATTGTTGTTGCTGTTGTTGTTGTGATCTTGAAACGTTGACGCAATGTGCAATGATCCCGCACGTACACACGCACGCACACACACACTCACGCACACACACATATGTACGAGCCCGCGGGTAACCGCTATTTACACGTAAGTGCTCCAATTGCTGCCCGTATGCTCGTATTTTTGTTCTCTTTTTTTTTTGTAATTGTAAATTGCATTTGAGCACAGAACTTACACACACACACAACCACACGGTGGCAAAGCAGACGCACGCACGCACACCAGCGCACACACAATGACAGAGACTGACAGGCCGATGCATGATGCAAACACACACACATACCGATGACGCACAATGGGACAATTCGTTAATATATTGGTTAAAAAACAAAAAAAAAAAACAACGAAAGATCTATTTTTAGTTCTCAACTCACAGCGCCAGATATTTCCCATCAAAAAAATAAGATTAACAACCATAACTAACTACAGAAATAGCCAAAGAAATACTAAATGAACGAACACAGTAAGAAATATGGGTTGGGTGAGTAGAAAAAGTAACTTAATTTGAGGGAAAATAACTCAATAACTTCCTAAAAAATAACTAAAAAATACAAAATAAATATAAGTGAGAAGTACACGTTGGGTTAGAGGAAAAAGTAACTTAATTTGTGGAAAAATAAATCAATAACTCAAGGGAGTAAGGAAGTTTTTGTAAATGTAACAAATAACCTTACACTTAGAGTTTTTAACTTCTCAACCAATTTTAACTTTCATTCTCCATATATTTTTAAATGAAGACTAGTTCTAAGGTAAAAAAAAAACACTTATTTTGAAAAATAATACTTTCCCGCTTGCTTTTTAATTATAAACTACTTTTAAAGTGTCCCAAGTACTTATCGCTCATAAGCAACCTGACGTCAATGGCTGATTGTACGAACAGAAATTACAATGCAATTAAACAAATGGTTACGAGTTGCAATATATGTACATATGTATGTAAGTACTTATATTTACGATAAGTGCTTTATATGGGCTACAAGTAAGCAATCAGAGGGAATATTTACTACAAAATTCTATAATTAATTAAGATACTTATTGTTTTTAGCATTTAAAGGAGGCATTAACCACCCACAAGTTTTTTGACAAGGCTTTTTTAATATTTTCGAAGTAAAACAAACACTTAAGAAAAGCTAATTAATAAAACAACATTAATTTTTAAGTCAGACAATCAAATACGAACTAATTTCATTATTTTGAAGCCCCAAAAAGACCTCAAACCCATAAAAAAATGGTTTGATATAGTAAGTATTACACAACCCCGCTAAAAAAAGCTAATATTAATATCTAATTAATAAACTCTATTGGGCCTTGTCTTTTTTAGATAATATCCCTCCCCTTCTGGATTATCAATAACCCACAAAAAATGCCAACCGTGCATTGATAAAAACCAATATGAAAATATTATCTAGACGAGCTGTGTGGTATGCCCGGAATCCACGAGGGCACGTGATTCACGAGTTGCGAAATTCCCGTAATCGTTCCACGGTGCGCGACAGTCGCACGATGTTAATGGTGATTGGATAATGATTATAATGATGATGACAATGACGATGATGGTGATGGTGACCACGGTGCGGCATCGCACTTTGTCCAACGCCACCACGGGGCCCATGACGTCAGCAGTGGAGGCGGCGAACAACGCAGACGCAACAGCTCCGAGCTCAGACACACAACGGATGAAGCGCACGGATCGGGGGGATGGGTTACCCGCGGAGTAGACAAGGGCGCGGTGTGATTACTCAACTCCTAGAGCGGGCCCCGCTGCCGCTGTCCCCCACGTCGTATGCGTTATATGTATAAATAACAAGGGGCAATTAAAAAAATGCCATTTTTTATTGTTTTATGTGATTTTTTCATTTTCATTTTCGTTCTGTTTCTTGTTTTTTTTATGTACATACATATGTATGTATGTTTTTTTTCTGTTGACTGACTGGCAAGACGCACGGACGCTAGTCGCTAGCCGCTGACGCTGCTGACGTTGATAGGTGTCCATCCCCGTCCCGTCCCGCCTGGAATGACGTGGTAACAGCTTAAAGTAAGCCTCCCCCCCTACCCCCACCGAAGCGCTTCATGTTAGTTGTGAAATCAAAACCACTTTAGGTTTACACACCTGCAATCGAGATCGATATACGACCAGGTTTTGCGCTCGAGGCAATTACGTCAATGCATTTGACGAAACGGAGAAGTCCGATTAAGCAGAAACGAAAATAGGCAAAAAAAAAAAAGAATGAGTTCGAAAAAATCTTAAAAAATTAAATAGTGAAGGATAATGACCAGTCCGCTCGCTCAAGCTCTTGCCCTCTCTCGCTCCCGTCGCTGCTGGCAGCTTCGGTTAACGCTTCTCTGGCCCAGTGACCGAAATCGGCGTTGAAGCTTTCGGAAAGCTCTACAAAAGCCATTCAGAGATCAGAGCTAACAGCTCAGGCTGTTTTCTCATACAAATCTAGCCTTTTCATATCGTTTATCACATTACATTTAATCCTAAACCTTTTCTTAACTGATTTAAAAGCATGGTTGGTAACCGAACTTAAGTTTTTATGTGTTTATTTCATTTTACAAATAAAGAAAGAACGCTTAATGTTGTTAGCTTTTGAGCAACGTAAACAAAACCCAAAGAAAATATTCATAAAAACACTATATACAAATCATATGCATGTGTATATAATATACAAAATTTAAATAATTAAAAACACTTCCCTTAAACCAAAAAATACTTACACACTTTTCTCCATAATTACAAGTTTAATAACCCTAGCAAAACCATTAAAAAAAAACAACAATGAATATGGGATGATGTCAAGAGTTTTTGTCGAAAATTACTCATACGACACGTACGCCACTTAACATTTTACAATACACAAAAGGCCACATGACGTATGAGTAATATGGCTTAAAGGCGGAAGACGCATTTAAGGGATAGAGAAAGTTATTACTGATATACTGAAAAGTATACATAGCTGAAATATTTTAAAAACCCTTAAAAGTATGCTATGATTTTGGAATCTTTATATTATATGGCTATTTTATATACTTATACGCTCAATTTAGCTTATTTTTCTATGACTTTCCTCGAGAATTACCTTATTTTTAATGACTTCCCTTTAAGAATTAGCTCTTTTCTCGCCCAAAACCTACATGACGTCCAAAACCCACATGATGTATGAGTAATATGGCTTAAAAGCGGAAGACGAGTTTAAGGGATAGAGAAAGTTATTAATGATATACTGAAATGTTTTAAAAAACCTTAAAAGTATGCTATGATTTTGGAATCTTCATATTATAGGGCTATTTTATATACTTATACACTCAATTTAGCTTCTTTTTGTATGACTTCCCTCAAGCTTAGCTTTTTTTAATGACTTCCCTTTAAGAATTAGCTTTTTTCTCGCCCAAAAGCTGTCAGCACTGCCTTAAGCCGAGCTTACACACAATGAGAGAGCTAGAGCTAGAGAGAGAGGTAGAGCGGAGAGCGGAGAGCGAAGAGTGGAGAGTGTAGAAAAGGTGCTGGCCCAACCATAAACTTTGCACATTTGCTTTTAAGCTATCCATTTTTTATGGCCATAATCGCACACACTCGCACACACGCACACACGCACATACACACAGAACATTTCGCTTTCCGAAAATGGTCAAAACAGGCCGTTTGACGCGCGCATTCATGCACACGCGTGAATTGTGTGCCATTTTACTGTTCTTCGCCTCGCTCTATGACGACCGCCGTCTCATTCACTCCGACTGCCGCCTGACATTGATATGCCATCGGTGTGCGCGTCTCTGTGTGGCTTTGCCTTTGTCTGTATTGTGTGTGCTAGTGGGGGAGGGGGGGGAGGTGTTTGTTAAGTTAGACTGTAAGTGGATGGTGGTACGGATTTTGGCGGCTCTGTTAGTTAAGTGCTGGCTCATGCTAATTACATTGGCTTTCGGCTGCTCGGACTCTCGGTCGCTCGTGCGCCCCGGCGCTGTTCGTAACGGTCGGCGCGAGAGGCGACAACACGGCGCAGGCGTTGCACACTGACTGAAATTCGAAATTCGGAATTCGGACACTCCGGCGTCTCCGCCGGGGGGCCAGGAGGCTTGGCTTGGCTTGACTTCGCCCCACCTGTCGCTGATAATCTGCTCAACACTGTTGTTGATTACAAATTCAGCGCTCGTTTCGAAGCTTCCGAACCCCCCCAGACGCCTCCCTCCAACACTTTACCCCAAAGTCAGTCGGGTGGTGGTAGCCTGTAGCCAAGTGAAACGCACCCTCCAATACCTCTTGTTTGGTTAACCAAAATGGTTAAGCTTAAGGAATGCTTAACCTTTGTTTACATTTAAGGACTTTCGCGTTTAAAGCTTTAAAATGTAGGTCCAGTTTTACAAAGTACAGTTAACATTCGCCTAACTCTCATATTAAAGAAGCACTACTTGTTAACTAGCTGTTTATCTGTCCAAGAAATGTTAGCTGGAACATTAGAAATCAGCTTTCAGTGGGCTTAAAAGTGTTAATAATATAAAGGTATTGCTTAATTCTGAGTGACTCTGGGATAAACCTTAAAGGTTAGACCACCTTCTTTGTTATCTCTACACATGGCGCCCGAGCAGGGACCACTGATTGAACACACTTAAATTGCTTTAATAGAACTATTTATTACTAGCTTAAACAACAACAAAACACGCCTAGGATAACAATTATAAGATGTCGTTTGAGAGTTAACTAGTTTCGAAAGAAAAATCATATTAACTCGCTTAAGGGGCTACACCACTGTAGACGCCATTTTGAGCGTCGCAATTTGTTTGTAAATAGAAGGAATAAGAATAATTTAAAGAAATATATAATAGAATATGTTACGAAGGGTATATTGAATAACAACAAACAAATGTTTGGATAAAAAACATTGGAAAAATCATTTTTTGAGAAAACCGGAAAAGAAAGAAAGATTGCAGCAGTGCCTAGAGCACTTAAAAATGCTCTAACTCTGGAAATACTTTGAATTGGAATAAGATAAAGGTCTTAAAATATTCTTAAAAGTAGAACAAATTTTTAGAGTCCAAAAAAATTGATGAAAAAATGTCTTCAGCGGTGTAACCCCTTAATATAGAAAGTGCTGACAAGTGCCAAGTGTTGAATGTTGTTATCTGAAAATATCTTCTTAAAATTCGAATAAAAAATATAATACTCCACTTAAATAAAGAATATTTAGTAAATTTCCTTCAGAAAAACAACCAAATATTTATAAACAAATTATTTTTTTACTTTATTTGCATAAAACACAACTTGGAAACTATTTGATCTCAGCATAAGTGTAGTCAAAAATTACACAATATATATATTATTTGGCTTACAACTTATTTGATGCAGAGGTTTAAACTTAAAAGACGTTTAGCGTATAAACTAAATAAAAATATGTATATATATAATATATGGGGAAAAAGTATACGTTGTGGAGAACTCTGTGACAAATGTCATAAACTACTACAAAATGCAAGCAAATCAACAGAAATCGCGAATAACAAAAGTTCGTTAGAAATAACACAAATTCACAAATTTATAAATTTACCTAAAGTTCTTGCAACTAATAATTGTATTGTACTTAATTTTTTTCTAAATTTTAAATGCTTGAAAGTAATCAATAGAAAATCAGAGAAACACCAGTTCGTTGGGAATCATGCGAAATCACAAATTCACAAATTTGGGAATTCACGAATTTACCCAAAGTTTTTGCACGACATAATTGAATCAATTTTTTTTTAATTTAAAATGTTTACTAATGAATTCATAAAATTTAACTAATTTAAAGAAATTGACATTCACTTATTCCGTTTATGCGCTAAACAGCTAAAAAATTTAATTCTAACCCTGCTTCCCATAAGCCATGAGCCACTGTAGCCTAGCTGCTGTCTGTCGTCGGCGCGTCAGTGAGTCAGGGGGTGTGTGTGTGTGTGTGTGTGTGTGTGTGTAATTGTGTCTAGATTGGTGAGACTTGTGTTGTGGGCTCGGGAAGTGTTTAACCTGAGTAAGAAGCTGGGCGGCACACAGCTGTCCGCCGCTGCTTCCAAAGTGTAGAGTAAAGTTTTACAATAAAAAAAAATGTATAGCTGTTTGGTGAAACAATGTTAGTTAGTAGTAGCCGGGGAGAGTTGGTTGGGGTTGGGCAGCATTGACCCACCTTCACCGGTGGCGTCGCTCCCGGTCGTCATAGTAATCGGCATGGCGGCTTTTACTGCTCCGTTCGTAGCCGCCTTCTCGCTTGCGTTCATGCCTCTCGGAGCGATGGCGACTTCGACTGCGACTTCTGCTCCGGCTGCGCGAGTGTTGTCTGTGCTTGTGCTTCTTCTTGTGCTTACTGCGATTGCGATCGTGCTCCATGTCCCGTTCTCTCCCCCTTTCCCGGTCGCCATGTGACATTTGTGGTGGCAGCGGCGGCGCCGCCGGTGGATAATCCTCGTAGCCACCGCGTCCGCGGCCATAGGAAGAGGAGCCCGAGGCGGGTGCATAGTAATCGCGATCATCATGATCGTTGCGATAGTTCATACTAGGTGGGGGATAGGCGCCGGGTCTTGAGCCAGAGCCTGCCATGCCGCGGCCTCCACGATCAGAGCCGCCGCCTCCTCTGCCGCCGCCGCCGCCGCCGCCTCCTCCTCCTCCGCCTCCGCCACCTTCATGCTCTTGGTAATCTCCTCCTTCCTGGCCATCTCCAACACCCGCTCCTGGGCCACCGCCTGCACCCTGACCCGTCGTCGAACGTCCCGAACTCAGCTGATTGACGGTCAGTCCCTGCTCCCTGCAGTATTGATCAATCTTCTTCTCGATCTGCTTCTGGATGGGCACTGGGATGCGCGGGAAGAGCGTGGAGAACCAATCCAGCTTGGTCATAAACTGGTAAACCATCTGGCCAATGGTCAGGACCTGCAAGTGGGCTCTAGTTAGTGACCGGGGTCGCGCTTTAAGGGGGGTGCTGCTGCTGGGTACGTGTGATTGGTGGCTCATACAGTTGACTCACCTGGCCGCCGCCCGCCTTCACATCGATCTCCTCCTCATCCTGCAGATAGTCCTCATACCAATCGTACAGATCACCGGGCGGCTGGGTGTAGCGCAAGTACATGAATCCTGAGGGAAGACAGCACATTTGTTTGCAATTTAAAAATAATCTAAGGAGGAGGCTGGCTGGCTGTGCAGGGTGGCTGGATTTGATGGCAAGGCTTCCTCCATTGGGTTTACCTTGATTAAAGCATTCTCTTGGGATTATTTCTTAATTACAAAAGAAAGGCTTTGTCCTGGAGCAAGGCAAGCCCAGGGAGAGACCAGGCGCAACTTAAAAAATGGAACCAGCGAGTGAGTGACCTTGCAAGGAAACCAGATTCTTGCCTAGTATTTTCCACCACTCCGATCCAAGTCTTGCCACAAAATGAACCCACCCTGGGTTCACATTCTCTCTTGTATTGTTAAGTGGGATGGGATGGGGTGGGGTGATGGGTTGGGGGATGTGCGCTAAGGGAGCAGGAGCAAGCGACGACGACGGCATGTGACGGCTGCACTCATGCGACTTACCAACACCTACCTAGTGCCCGGATGTAGGCCGAGTCCGTGTGATTGAGCAGACCGTTGATCTGCTTGCGGGTCAGCCGGAGCGTGTACAGCTTGTAGAGCAGGCAGTATGCCGTAGACACGATGCCGCCGGCGCCAACGCCTCGCACCTGGAAAGGAAACACAATAGGGAATGAGTACACCTTTTGCACGCTTCTCCACGCCACAGAGAGCATCGCCAACGAATAGCGCTACATTTCATAAACCACTCACACCGCCGCACATGCCCGTCTGGCCGGAGGTTTTGCGGGATCCGCGCTCCCAGGGCTCCATGTGCTTCACCTGGTAGTATATTTCGTCCACCACTTCATGATAGGTTTTCAGCTTGAACAAGTGAACTGTGCATAGCCAGGCATTCCAAAGAAGAGAAAAAATAGGAAAGAAAGGCGGTTAAATGGTGAAATAGCCGGAATATTGGGGGGGGGGTCCGTACCTTTAAAGTAGCTGGAGCTTTGTATGTTGGCCAGGATCAGAGGATTCAGGTTCATCGATGTCTCGTTGCCCCAGAAGGGCAGCGTGTTGTGCTGCTTGCCCACGCCGGCCTTCTTGCCGCCGCCGCCACCCCCGCCTCCGCCTCCGCCGGCCGAAGATGACGCCGAATACTCTGTGTGTGAGTCCGCGAAAAATGTGTGTGGGAGAGAGGAAGCGAGACGCCACCGTGAATGAACAGATCTTGGGTATATCTCCTTGGGGTCCACACTCACCTTCGTCCATGCCTACTGCTGCTCCACACTTGCGAGCATCAATACCACAGCTGTTGTCGTCGGTTTGCGCGCGCGAAAAGTGGCCCAGAATTTACAATTTACGTGCGAGAAAATGCCAGAATTGGCGATGTGTGTATGCATTGGTTATCGTGATCGTTATCGCGCTATCGGCCTATCACTATCGTTAGCGGTTCGTGACCCAGCCGTGACCGTTCACAGTTCACAGAAAGTGAGTCACCATTTGTAAATTTATATGTATTTTATAAAAAGGAAAAGGTTGTGATACAATTATAAACGTTAACTTATTATATTATGGTTGCTCTTATATCTTGTATTATAATTTATTGTAATAATTGAATAGTTTATTTATTTCACAGTTGCTATCGCATTTGGGAATAGAATTTATATTAAATTATATTCCTAAATAGTGGCAATATTATTTCATTGCTTAATTTAATTAATTGCTTATTTTAGTATAATTTAAAACTTTTCTTGAGGTAAAAAAATAAACAATAAACAAAGAGCCCGAAATATTCCTTCACTTTCAAGTGTGACCAGTTTTAAGCCGGGTTTGGGTTGAGATTTGCGGCTTGCCAATATCGATAGTATCGATAGTACTTGCAATGGTTCCCGAAGACTTTTAAAACTATCGCGTGATGATTTTTCTTGTTTTGCAAAAAAAAAATAAATAAAAGGAATATTTAAAATGTAATACTTTTAATTAAACAAAACTATATATTATACTCTGCCCCACAAAATAAAAAAAATCAGCAGCCATGCTCAGGTATTCACTATCGGCAGTAATTAAATAAATACATTATTTGATTAATATATGTATATATAATTAAGTTCTTAAATTGACACGGTAAAGGAAAATGCCTTAATGCGCAATTTGTTTTCATTTTATTTCAATAAAAAATCAATTTTGTACTGGAAAAGTATGTTTACTAAATATTTTATCCAAAAATTTAATCATTTCCTAGTGAATTTTAGAATTTAATTGAACAACGAAAAACTATCATAAATAAGCAACAAAAAATATTGCATTTTTAATGCCTAGTGCTATTGTTAATGTTTTTTTTTTTATATTAGGCTATATTTTCCCGCTGGTGATTTTAAATTCTGATGCGATATAAATAAATCATTTGTATACAAAAAAAAACTATCGATATATTTGCTATTTTGATATATTATCAACAACCCTAGTTCGTGCATCTCTAAACTGAATCCAAATCCCAATCTGAATCCGCGTCCACAGCCGAGGAGGAATCTGAGCAGCCAGTGGCCAACCCGCCCATCATGTCGCCCAAATACACGCACGCGATTGTGGCCAGGTGAGTGAAGATGAGGCGGATGGAGGCGTCTTGATCTCCCCGGAAATGGAGTGCGCAAGTGGTGCGCGGGGAGGAGGAGTAAGGTGGGAGTGTCATGTCCCAGTGGCGGGGAATTAGGTCACCCAACCAACACTTTGTGGGTGTACACATGCCCTGGGTGTGGGTGGGGCCAACTCCGGATTAAGAATCAATCTACTGAAGGGATTATCAAGGATCAGGATGACTCTATCAGGGGTTTCTCTTATTTAAAATCCGGAATACCAGCTTAAACTTACGTTTTTTTTGTTTATAAACATACATATGTGGGTTGTTATATATTTCTTAATCGGATTAATCAGTTTGGGCTTAGTTAATAATATTTTCTATGCTTAAACACATATAATATTTAATTTTTCATTTAAGTTTTTAATTTCATTTAGTTATTCCAGTTTTATGGTTTAATTTCTGGATTTTTTATCCTATATGTTAAATTAGGACTCACTCTTACTATAAATTCCTTAAAAATCACTTCTCTCTTGTTCGGTTCGACAAATTTTAACTCCCCGTTAAGAAAATTTTCAATTTATTAACTTAAAATTTTAGAAATAACTTGGATTTAATGGGTTGACCGAAATTATTGACAGAAATCTTTTCAAAATATGAAGAATTATATGGAATCTTAAAGAAAAAACTGCAAAAATTTTAAATTTCTTAACTCCCCGTTAAGAAAATGTTAAATTCTTTAACTCAAGATTGTAAACATTACTTGGATTTAATGGGTTGGCCAAAATTATTGACAGAAATCTTTTAAAATATAAATAATTATATGGAATCATAAAGAAAATACAAAAAATGTCTTTTAAATCACTTCTCTCTTTTTCAATTCAACAAATTTTAACTCCCCGTTTGGAAACTTAACTTAACATTTTCGAAATAACTTGGATTTAATGGGTTGACTTAAATTATGGACAGAAATCTTTCAAAATATTAAGAAATATATGCAATCTTAAATAAAAGACTACAAATTTCTTTTAAATCTTGGCAGTTTCTCAATTCCAGTTAAGATTTAACTCCCTGTTAAGAAAATGTTAA
Organism: Drosophila baimaii; assembly: GCA_018874675.1. Lineage (NCBI taxonomy): Eukaryota > Metazoa > Arthropoda > Insecta > Diptera > Drosophilidae > Drosophila > Drosophila baimaii. The sequence goes on along the minus strand of JAEIIU010057118.1, from coordinate 32,087 downwards.
ATTTTTAAACTCAAGAATTAAGAATTAAGATTGTAGAAATAACTTAGATTTAATGGGTTGACCGAAATTATTGACAGAAATCTTTCAAAACATAAGGAACTATATAGAATCATAAAGAAAAGACTGCAAATATCTTAAAAAACACTTGGCAGTTTCTCAATTCGACAAATTTTAACTCCCTGTTAAGAAAATGTTACATTTTTTTAATTCAAATTTAATCCTGGACCTTTAATTTAATGGACCTAAAAAATGATTGAAAGAAATCTATTAAAGATTAAAAAATTATATCAAATTATAGGTATAAAAGGGCTTGAGGTCCTTTAAACTAACCATTGGGATATTAACCTTTTAAGTGTGAGCAATTTGTGTATTTAATTTGTATGTTCCTATATATATATATTTATATATAAACATAATCCATTTAAAGACACCTTCACATATAATCGCCTCAATTAATGCAAGCATTGTCCGGCTATTAATCCCTATAAACTCTCCCATTTTGTACATATAGAATCTCGGACGCCCTGCTGGAGAAAGGAGAGTTTGATGTGCAGCTGGCCAAGCAGCAGCATGAGCAATACTGCACCCTGCTGCGTACCATTGGCCTGGATGTGATCGAACTGCCGCCGGATGACCAGTTGCCCGAGGGCGTCTTTGTGGAGAATAGCGCTGTCATTTGCAATGGCGTGGCCCTGATCGGGCGATCGGAGAATGCCAAGCGGCGACGCGAGGCGGAGAGCATGGCCATAATCCTCAAGAAGGAACTGGATATACCCGTCATTGAGATCGAGGATTCGCATGCCCAGCTGGATGGCGGAGATGTACTCTTTACGGGTACGATCGATGGGTAACCCCTTCGCAGAATGAGCTTAATCTTGGGTTTCCTTTCAGGTCGAGAGTTCTTCATTGGAATCTCGGGCTTTACCAACGAGGAGGGTGCCCGGGCGGTGGCCATGGCCTATCCTGAGTATCCAGTCACGCCGATTCGGGTGAGTTAGGCCTGGATATAAAATATATATTAAATTCTATATTAAATTCCCCCTTTTCGGGCTGCAGGTAAACGGTGCCAAGCGCCTGAAATACTACGTGACAATGGCCGGACCGGATGTGCTGTGTGTAAGCAACAGCTCCACCTGCCAGGAGATCGTTAAGCGGATGGAGCGGGAGGCCAGCTTCACCTATCAGAAGCTAACGCTGCCCGAGGAGAGCGCGGCCAATATGCTGTATATCAATGGAACAATTGTCCACAGATCGCCAGCGGAAATTCCAGAAGCCTACAAGGTTAGTGTCGGGGCAAAGGGGCACTGAATTACTAAGATGAAGGCGTCTTTGGTGCGGGGGAACAGACCCCATGGCTCTGGCTAATTAAGACCACTAAAATACTAATTGATCGTTCGCTCTCCCTTGCAGACTTTAAAAGAAAAAATCGACATTCCAACACGCAACATAAATATTAGTGAATTTAGCCAATATTCCAGTGGACTGACGTCGTCATGCTTGTTGCTGCGACGCTGGAAGTCCATACGCAGCCTGTGAATCTCTGGATCAGGATCAGGCAGGAGCTGGAATCGGTGTGAGCAGAAGCATTGCCATGAGAAACACGCACAACAGTCCAGGAGCAGGAGCAGCCTGGCATCAGCAATATCGTATTATCTTATTATAGTTTATACACACATTTCTTGTTATTGTTACAACCTAAGATTAAACCTTTTTGAAGCTAATCAAGCTGACCCGGAGCAGCAGCACCCACATTCATTCATCCATCACTCACTCACTCACACACACACACTACACTCCTCCATTGACAACGTTGAACGGATATCATATTATTGTATTATTATGGTAAAGAAATTGCTATTAGAAATTGTATCTACTTTACAAGTAGTTTGTTGAATGTGTGTTCAGTGTCTGTCCTCGAAATAAAATGCAACATTTGTAATCTCTTTATAAACTTTAAGGAGCTGCTTCACTCTTTTGTGTCTTGGGATCACTTGGGTATTTACAAATCTTTTGCGTTTTTAAGCCTTAAATCAGAGCTCGTAAAATGAGCTCAACCTTGTATGGCAACGAGAACGATGTGGAATTTGAAGAGTCTCTCTCTCAATGGTATTTTGATTACGAAGAGACAAAATGGTAAGATCTCCTCTTTCTATTGCATGAATCAACAACAACACTAAATAGCGAAAGAGAAGATAGGACAGCTAAGCACTCTAAGTCCTTAGAGAGAGCTTCGCAGTTTGTCTCTCTGAATATAATTACAGAAATGACGATAGATTTATTAAGATGCCGCACGCCATACAACCTTTTTTTGCACTCCCATTTTGCTTGCTGGCGATAGAGCTGGATCCAGGCTCCTCTCTCTATTTTATGCCGGCTCTAGAGCTGGCTCCAGGCTCTCTCTTTTTTATGCTGGCTATAGAGCTGGCTTCAGGGTTTCTCTTTTTCATGCTGGCTCTAGACCTGGCTCCGGAAATTTTATTTGAAATGCCAAAGAGAGTGCGCTCTAGAGCCAGCCAGCGTAAGCCGACGACTGCATGTGTGCACACGTATTTGCACGCATTTCACATCTGCAAGCACTCATGCAAGCGCATTCTATTTTTTAGATTTTTACGCTCTTAACTTTATGAGAGCGGAGAGAGCACAATTTTCGTCAGGAACAGAAAAATTGCTTGCATATGGCAATTTAAATGCAGGATCGTTACTCATCTTAGTAGCTCCAGCCCCTTTTAAAGTTTCTATCGAATAAGTTCATGTTACGAGCTCCGATTTTAAGTTACAGAGTTTATGGCTTATGATTTATGCTGATTTAATCCTTCACTTAATAATGTTTTCCTTAAAGTATTCCAGCCTAGTGATGTAGTAAACGAATATCCTTAAAATTTAAGATTTTGAAGATAAAACCTAAATCCTCACATAACTATTCAAATGTAAACTTAAAAAACCTAAAAAAATACCCACAAATCTAGTAAATTTATAGATATAGATCCGAAGTAGCTTAAATAAAAGTAAAAACCACTTGCTTTATGTGAACATTTCATTTATTTATATCTAAATATAAACTTAGCCTACATTTAAATGCATTTTGCTTTACCGAAAATTAAAACTTATTAATAATAATGTGTTCTGTGGGGGTTGCTTAGTGGGGGGGTTTCTTTTTAGGGTGGGTGGGGTGTGTGGGGGTTTATTCCTATGCCTTATGCATAATGCGTTGTGATGAAATGGGGGGAAAACGATTCTAGCCTAGTGACCAGCTCTCTCTATCTCTTTTACTCTCAGGGTACAACTATACAAGGTAGCCTCGTCGAGAGAGGTGCTCTCTTTTGACAGAAGTCTTTTTTTTTCAGTCCTTCGCTTGCTATCTCTTTCTGAAAATATTTAGAGGCTACCTTCTATAGTGATACCTTTCTGTGGTGGTCTGTCTGTGGTGATGCGAGCTCTCAATGGGATAATACTAGTCATAATAAATAGAGGGGAACCTTACTATAATTACAAGTTCAGTTTATTTGGGGATCTCTGAGGAAGAAGTCTGCTTTCTGGGGATATATATACTCCATATATCAGCGAGTGTGTCTGTGTGTCCCTGTGGTGGGTGGGTTAAGGGGAATACTTCTGCTTCTGCTGCTGTATATCTTTTCTATATACATCTAACTGGGAAAGGAACTGGGATCCATTGGATAAGCTAGCTGGGAAAGGGACGTGATGGTGGTGGTGGTTGCTCATTGGAGGCCCTGGGATCAATGTACGAGATCACGCTGCTCTGGCTGCTATCGTCCTCGATGGTCTCGTTGAGATTCTCATTGTGAGAGTTGCTCAGCGGCTTGACTTCCCGCTCCCGCTCTCTGTCCCTTTCTCTGTCTCTGTCTCTGTCCCTCTCTCTTTCCCTCTCTCTCTCGCGCTCTCTTTCCCTTTCCCTCTCCCTTTCGAAACGCTCAGCCACCTGATCCTGCTTGCTCCTCAACGGACTGCGGCACTTGATGGCCTCGTATAGCTCATCTATGGAGGTGTCCTGGTCATGATCATGATGATGATCCTGCTCGGCATCTCCACCTGTCACTCGATCGCCTCCCGTGGCCACCACAAAGTCATCATCGAACTCATTGAGCACGTCCACATCGGCATCGCTGGCATTGGAGGATTGATAGCATCGGAAGTCATCGGTGAGGGTCAAGTTCAGGTCGTTGTCCGCCTGGGGGGCATACAGGCCATGGCTGCGAATGCTAATCTCCGAGTTCTGATAGTTCAGATCACTCTCGTTGGTGGGACTGCCCGAGAGCAGGCGGCTCTCGTCCTCCGTTTCCGCGTCCATGGGATGATGATGCTGATGAAGATGATGTTGGTGATGCGTGGCCTTCAGCTGGCTGAGATTGTGGCTGGAGCAGGAGTGCTGCTGCTGCATCTGCTGCTCCTTCAGTGTGCTGGCCTCCTTACTGATCTCCGCCTGAACAGCTGGATCATCATCAGCCCGAGCAGGTGACTTACCCTCTCCCGTGCCGCCGTCCAGCATCTCACTGATGTTGTTCAGGGACTTGGACTGCTGCTGCTGGCCAAAGCGTATGAGGACACTGGGAAAGTCATCCTCCAGCTCGATGCTGTTGTTGGTGGTCACCTGCAGCGAGTTGGACACATAGATCTCGTGCACCTGGAGCAGGGGCTCCTCGAGACTGATTTCGGGCAGGCCCAGGCTGTTCATGGCCTCCAGGCTGGGCTGCTTGAGGGGCGTGGAACTGAGGGGTTGCTGCTGCTGCTGGTGATGCGGCTGACCACCTGCTGGTGTCCCTCGGCTGCGGAACAGGCTGCTCATTCCGCTGGCCGGCGGCAAGGTGTTGGCGTAAAGCGGCGCATGCTCATCCAGGGAGCTGGCATCCTCCTCCTCTAGCTCCGGCTCTGGTTCTTCGATTGTGGCTGTCGTAGCTTGCTCTGGATCTGCTCCCTCCTCCTGCTGCTGGTCCTCCTCTTCCTCCTCCTCCTCCTCGTCGTCGTCATCCTGCTCGTGCAGTGTCTCATCCAGCAGCGAAGGCGTTCTGGTGCGTCCATTGGCCCGCAGCTTGATCACCTCATGCTGGGGCGTTAGGGTTTCCGGGATATTGGTGTAGATATTCGCCTGCATGATCTTTGTGGCCGAGGAGGCACTGGTGGGCACAAAGCGCTTGAACTGCAGGGAGTCTCCACCCACTCCACCGCCACTGCCACTCTCCTTGGGCATCATGGCCAGCGGGGATCCCTGGTTCTTGTAATGCAGATTGGTATTGTTTACCTTGCTCCCTCCGGCCAGCAGGGTCATGGCATTGTGGTGCCTGCTGTACAGATGCTGCTGGTGCTGCTGCTGCTGGTCGCTGCTCGCATCGCTCAGGCTGTGCTGGCTGTGGAGCTGCATCTGCATTTGCATCTGCATCTGGAGCTGCATCTGGGGCATGGTCTGGCGCTGCAGCTCAAAGTTGTTGCGCTTGGCCAGGCGCTTCTGCTTCTTGAAGAACTTGCGGGCCACATTGATCTGGTTGGGATTGTAGAAGAGCTCCGCGGAGGGTATTAGGTCGTGACTGGAGCCATGGAGCAGGGCATTCAGGCTGTGTGGGGGGACAACGCTCCCAGAGCCGCCCGAGGCGGTGGCAGTGGGTGCTCCTCCTCCTCCTCCTCCGCCTCCGCCGCCTTGCGTCCCTTGCTGACCTCCATTGGTATTGTTGATAATGGTCACCCCATTGGCCTGCAGCAGCTGCTCCTGCTGACTGCGCGTCTGACTCCTCGTCTGGCTGCGCATGCTCCGCGAGCACTGACTGTTCGAGCGTGAGCCCGCCGAGTTATTGGCCTCGTAGAGGCTTCCCGCGCCCGGATTCGCCTTGTAGGCCACTATGGAGTTGCTGATCATGGCCGTGCCGGGTCCTGGCATTCCCCCAGCCGAGGGATGATTGCTCCTCGCCTGGCTGCCATTGTTGTAGGTCACCAGCTTCATGGGTCTGCCGCCGCTGCAGCTGCCACTTCGTGCATCCCGGGCCTGCGACCAGGCCTGCCGCGCATCATTCCGACTCAAATTGTAGAAGATCAGCAGGAAGATGCCCAGGCAGGAGCAGCACGTGGTGAAGGCTATCACATACAGATCCTGGCCAGCGCTCACATATCCAGCCGCGGAGAGCCAGGCGCCGGCATACAGCACCAGGAAGATGAAGTGTCCGCGCAAATGCGAGAGATTCGAGCGCTCAAAGTCGTCCACAATGCTGCTCAGGGGATTGCTCAGTGTGCTGTACTGCTCCTGCAGGTGATCCTGCTCCTTGCGAAGCCCACCGCCCCCCACCGCCGCCGTGGTGGCACTGCCATTCGCATCCAGCCAATCCAGATCGATGTGCTCCGTGGCCTGGGTATTGTTGTCCGAGTACTGGCGCCCATGATGATGCCCCTGATGGCCCGCCTGCCCCTGCCCCTGTCCCTGCCCATGCTGATGCAGCTGGAGCACATTCACCGCCTGCTGGCTGAGCTGATAGTAGATGCACAGCGCCAGGATGCCGCAAAAGATGACCAGAATGACGGCGGGCACCAGCAGGGCATTCAGGGTGGTGGCACTGTGCAGGAAGCAGAAGTCATAGGCCGCATACTCGGCCAGATTCACGGCGCTGCTGATGCCGCATATGAGGAAGGCAATGCCCCAGCCCACCAGGTAGATCCCCAGTATAGGTTTCCTTTCTCGCTCCCGCTGCGGCTCCATCATCTCCTGACCCGGGCCCTGTCCCGAGCTGGTTGTGGTCTTTGTGAGCCGCTTGTACATGCTGCTCAGGCTCACGCACACCCACAGCAGGACGCACAGGCCGAGGTAGTGCATCAGCAGGCCCAGGAGGCGGCATTGCGGCTGACTTGCCGTCTGGTAGATGCCCAGCGAGAAGGCCAAAGCCAGGGCGCCCAGGGCCAGCCAGGTGTTGACCAGGGCATGCCGCTGCACGCGATTAATCCTGACGGCGCGTCCAAAGACCGCAAAGGTCACGGCATTGAAGGCGCAGCAGGCGAAGAGCAGGCCACAGCCGGCATAGACCGCCGCGGGTGGATGACGGAACCTGGCGCCCGCCTCCTCGCTGCGGAAGTCGTTGAGATAGCGACTCCGCTGCAGTAGGCCAAAGTAGCCCGTCCGGCTGCAGCTGAACATGACCAGGGTGCGATGCTGATAGTGCTGCTGGCACACCGCCGTCTCCCAGCGCTGTTCCTCGGCATTCCACCATGCCGGCTGTGGTGCACTCAGCTGATGATGATAGGGATGGGCACGCAGCATCACCGTCACTCGCTGCTGATAGACATCCTCCTCAGGGTCCAGTTCACCGGGTGATTGAAAGTGCAGCGCCTCACCCTCGCCGCTGTACGCGAGGACACCGATGACAGCCGAGGACAGGGACTCATTGTGGCTGCCACCCCGCAAATTGGGCAGGAGCTTGCCATTCCTGTGCAACGAAATCAGCAGACGAAGGCTGCGCGGCGGAGCTCCCGCTGCGGCGGCTGCTGTGCTGCCAGAGCTATTCCCAATCACGCTGTAGGGCAGCTGGATGGCGGCATCGATGTCACCATGCTCGTACATGGGTATGGTATCGTTGGCACTGTTGCACTGAAATCCCCGTGGACTCTGCTCCAGCCATACGCAGGAGAGGCTCACAAAGGCCTCCACGCTGATGTTAAAGAACTCCACAAAGAGATTACGCTGCGGGGCGCTGGCCCAACGCCAAGGAGTGATCATCTCCGCCGTGGCCGAGGGTTCTGCTTGGGTGCTGGCCAGGGCCAGGCGCATGGCAGAGGACTCTACCACATGCAGGAGCCGTTGGCCCGTGCCCTGTTCCGCTTGGGCAGCGCGAAAGAGATGCGAGGGCAGGTTAAGCAGCTGGGAGACAATGTCCATTAGCAGGTGGCTGATCTCCTGCTGCTGCGGCGGCTGCTGCTGCTGCTGCTGCTGCTCCACCTGATCCAGATACTTGACCAGCGTGCGGGCTATATACTCCAAATCCATGGGATCCCTGATGCGATTCAGCTGCGTCTGGGCCTGGGTGAAGTTATGCAGGCGGCGTGCAATTTCCAAGGCATTCTGACCCTTGGTCAGCGTGAGATTCACCTTGGCAAACTGCTCGAGGATCCGCGTGGTCTCACTCACATAGACACAGCTCTCGGTGTCCAGATTGAGCCACTCCCCCGAGGGTCCACACTCGTGGGAGGCCCTCCGCGCCTGACTGGCATCGCTGGGCTCCTCCACGCACTCCTGCAGCACTGTCTCGCCGCGCATGGTCCGCGGCCAGTGATAGGTGCCCTTGTTGGTGTGCACCACCCGCGCCTCGCAATACAGCGTGCCCTTGGCCACCACATGCAGGACAATGGCCTGCGACAGATTGGCCTGCTGGCTGCGCAGCGTGCAATCCCACATGCCCGTGTGATTCTGGCTGAGGCTGGCGATGCGCAGGATGGACTGCAGGATGCCCGAGTCGGTGGAGTGGCCGGTGGAGAGGCTTACGTCGTCGAACACCTTGCTCGGATCCTGGTAGACAATATCCTCAGTGGAGTTCTTGGCGCGTATCTTCTCCGACCAGCCCCAAAAGACATAGGCCCGTGTGGGCAGGTCCTCGCTCTCGCGCGGCACTCCTATAGCCACCCGCGGGGCATAGCACTTGAGCTGCAGTTCATCGCCCTCGAAGGCCACCTGATTCCGGCTGGGTATGAGCTCCAGCAGGGGCTGGAGCAGCGTCTCGCAATGGAAATCCTTGCCCACGCGTAGCTTTTTCAGGGGCATGCCGCGAAAATTCACCGGAGAATCGCATTTGGGCGGCGGCTGGAGGCGCACATCACGGGCACTGGACCAGGCTATCAGCCAGATCAGGCCGCAGTCGCAGGCCAAGGGATTGCCACTGAGATCCCTGAGGGGAGAAAAGAAGGCATATGAAGGTATCCTTGGAAGGAACATCTCCTCCTACTACTTACAGATGCGTGAGCTTGGGCATCCGATCGAAGGTGCCCTCGTAGATGTGACTAATGGCATTCCCCGCCAGCTTCAGCTTCTCCACATGCGCCAGGCTGTCGCCGAACGTCTCCCTGTCCAGTTCGGTGAGCAGATTAAAGGATAAATCCAAACGCTTCAGCTCCGTAAAGTTCCTAAAGTCCTCGCCACTGATGTGGGCAATGGCATTCTTGCTGGCATTGCTAGGAGGAGGAGGAGGAGAAGCAAGAGCAGGTTAGGTTAGGAACCCAAGGAGAGCCTACAAAGCCACTTACATGCCCACAATGCTGCTGGCCACATCCTCGCCAAATTCCAGCTCCCGCCAGCTGGCTATCTGCTTCTCATCGCAGCGCACACGCAGGCTGTGTATGTTTTCCGAGATGTTCCTGCAGCTGCACTTCCTCGGACAGCCGCCTGCCGTAGGGATTTCCAGCGGCTGACCCGCTGCTGCCGCTCCCGCTCCAGCTGCTGCTGTTCCCTCTGTTCCCCCACTCTCTGCCGCCGTCGACGTCGACGACGCAAGGAACAGAAGCAACGACAGCAGCCAAGGCAGCGACGCCAGCAGAGGGGGGCGGGTGCTGCTGCTGCCGCTGCTGCTGCGATCTCCACGCCCCGCGTTCTTGTGGCCGCCCATATGCATGGTTTCGATTGATTACATGCCGGGCGCGGGTGGCGCGCATTTAATTAACAAATTTCCAAGCCAAGATGCATAATAAACAACAACCGAAAACACACACACACAGTAAATAGTTTACAACAAAAAAAAAACGCGAAGCCAGTGTTGCTCTACCGTTCGAATGTTCTGATTTTTTTTTTTTTTTTTTAGAACTAGAGATGGTTGTTGGGCAATAAGTATGGCTGCGTAGCGCAATAGCGATTTTTCTAGCCTTATCGATAGTTAGTGGCATTCATCAGTTTTGAACATGCCCGCTAGTTATGTGTTATCGGAAAATGTAAGCAAAAATTTCAAATTTTTCCTTCCAAGCGAAAAACATCCTGGTAAATAAATATAAGGATATAAGGATATAAATATAAATAGTTAAAAATAATATATGGCAATATTCTCAACATTTAATAACTTAAGTGCGAGTTTAAATATGTAAAACTCTATATTTTTAAAAATAATAAAGTTAAGAACTTTTTTAATTTATTAACATATGTGTTGAAAAAAAAGGACTCTAGAAATGGGAGCATATTTTAAGTTTTATGCAAAACTTTATTAAAGCTGTTCAACAATTTGGGCACTAAAATTTAAAACAAAATTACGATTTTAATGTTTTTGTATTTTAAAAGTGATTTTAAATTGCTTTACATGGAACAGAATTTCAGTTTAATGTAAAAATCGAGTTTAAATCGCTTAATATCGGCGTTTTTCCATCTGTTTGGATATTAATATTTAAAAATAAACATTGATTTCAATGTTTTTGTATTCGTAAAGTGATTTTAAATTCCTCAACATCAATGTTTACAAAATACAGGACACTAGAAATACATATAACTAAATTTAAGGTTAATGCAGGAAACGATTATAAATCGACTAAGATCGATGATTTTCCAACAATTGAACAGAAAGGACGCAAGGAAAGGCAACGAAACTTTCGTTCAACATTTACTCCAAAGCTTTTCTAGGTGAAAATCGATTTTTAATCGATTAACATCGATATTTTCTCAGTTTTTGAGAAGATGGGGCGCGAAAGGTAAAAAGTATCGAAATTTTCAAAGTTTTTGGTCCCAAGATTTAATTCTAAATGAATTAAATTCCTTTTAAACAAGTTTATTGCATTGCCTTTACCTATAATTAATAATAAAAACAAAACATAAACTAAGCTTCATGCAATCCCCAAAGAAAATGCTTCGCAATGGTTTACAATTTAAAATAGATTTTTATTTTTTGAGCCAACTGGGCGGCTTTTGGCTTCTGGGGTTCACGACCCCGTCGCCGTAGCCGCCGCCGCACAACCAACGTAATTATGCAAAAAAAACTAAAATAAAAAAAACGGAGAAGCACACGAACACAGATTGAGATTACGAAAAACAGGTTTGCATCTTTAGAACTTAGAGCTATTTTTGAATGCTGCCTAAACGATCAGTGAGAAGGGGTTTCCTCCGGGAGGAAGGAACTGGGGAGCGCGGGAACTGGGAACCGGGAAGCGGGGAAGCTGGTGGGCCAACCCCTACGCCAGCTTGCCATTGTGCTCCGCCCGGTATTTGGACAGCTTGTCCATGTACTCGTCGTGCCGCTCCAGCGTGGCCAGCAGTCCCTCGGTGTTCACCGGCGACTCCTCCGGCCCGTAGTTGATCAACTGATCGCTCAGCGTGGTCATGGTGCCGCCCAGCGCATGCAGGATGGCATCGCCGGCGCAAATGTCCCACTTCTTGATCTTGGAGGTGTGCAGATAGGCGGTCGCATTGTTGGCCACCACCTGGAGCACCTTGTAGCCGGCACCCGCAGCCGTCAGCAGATTGACATCCTCACCGAAAATGCCACGTGCCACATCCTTGGCGCCGGCCGTGTGGGATCGCGACACGGTAATGATGGGCGCCTGGCTCTCCGAACCATGCTGCGGATGCAGATTGGCCAGGTACTCGGACATGGAGTTCCCCACCCAGGCCCAGGCCGTCTGCCCATTGAAGGGACTATGGATGACGCCGATAATGGGTCGCCCGGCCACCGCCACGCAGACCATTGTGGTCACATACTCGTACAGCTCCTCTGTGAACTCCTTGGTGGCATCCAGGGGATCCACCCAGACGGTCACATCCTGGGCATTAACGCTCACATCCGGCACTTGGGCGGTCTCGTGCAGCACCGTGGGATCCAGGTCATAGCCATGCGCCTGCCGGCAGTGCTCCTTGTCCTCCTCGGAGAAGATGCGTACGCGCGGAAAGATCCTCTGCAGTCCCAGCTTCATGACGCAATGCGATCGGCCATCCGCATCGGTGAACGGATCATTAACGCCCTCATCCGTCTTGCCCTTGCTGCGCTCCTTGAGCTGACGGGATCGGGCCACGTCCAGCACCTCCAGGCCGCCGCGCTGTGCCGCCTGAATGGCGGCAATCAGCATCTTGCGGAGATTGACACGATTGGGATTGTCGCTGCGCAGCATGCCATAGATGGCCGGCCGCTCCTCCTGATGGAAATTGAGGAAATAGACCAGGACCACGGTCAGCAGAATGGCCACAATGGTGGCCGGCAGCCGGTTGATGCGTATGGAGCGTCCGTTCATCGTGTCCGCGCTCATGTGGCAAGGGCGAGGGGTACAGAGTGCGCCTCGTTGTCAGTTTGCCAGGTCACCACCACCAGGCCGGCGAGATCCAGATCCCAGAGGCTGTGTAAACAGCGGGCGGCAGGTAAATGCGTTTCGAGCGGCAAACAGAAGAGCAAGAGCGTCAACAGCGGCAAAGAACGGCCAGAACGAACGAACGTACGCAGTGGAGTAAACACCTGGGAGCCAACTGGCAGTGCTGATGATTGTGGGGGGCGGGAGCAGGTGAGCAAACGGAACGCGCGCGCTCGAACTGCGTTCTCTTCTGATCTCCGTTCTGTTCTCCCTCTCCGTCACGTCCACGTCTCCAGATCTCCAGAGGCTGTGTAAACAGCGCGGCGCGGCTGTTTTACTGGACGGGCGGAGTTGCCAGATCGCCGCGCGACAGCTGTATTAGACGGTAAAACAATAACAAACGGTTGGGGTCTGTGCTAGAGTGGCCAGTGTGACCCTAGCGGGCAATGGGCATTTAGGTATAAACTAGCCATGTTTTCCGACTCCCTATGGGGGTCCACGACCTTTCTTTTTAAGTTCAATTACAAGGGAGCACCTGATTCGTGTCAAGGTTTTTCACAGGAAATTCCTTTACATTTTTCCAACTACTTTGGCTTTTCGATGGAAATCGCTTGTTGGCCATTGGCAAGTATCGATCTATCGTTTCAATAATCGTTTTGCTGCCCACCATAGAGGTGGAAAAATATCGTTGTTTTCGATGTTTTACAAATAAGCATCGATAAGGCATCGATGTTTTAAGTTAAATAAAAAGTATTATTTTTGCTGTAACATACATTTAAAGATATACATCGATATGACATTAACGTTTTAAAATTAATAACATGTATTTTTTCGCTGTAAAATACATTTTTTAAAATGCAATCAACTTTAATTAAAATTTATATGGTTAATGTCATACAAAAAAAAACATCAGCTTTATTTGAAGATACAAATGGAATGAGATAAAAATAAAAAATATAAATATTTTATAGGTGTAAAGGATATCTCATATCAACCACTGCTCGGTGCATTGATATTGTCCGCATTCACCAGATTAATATGATCACTGATAAGTGATGGAGCAATAATCTGTGATCATGTTGTATTGGTGAACGCGACCATTGATCCCTAATATTGGAATCGATTGTATCGATAGTAGCATCATAGTTGTTGCATCTCTATTCTAGATCTCTCATTTCTCGTACTTTTAAATTTTAGGATCGGAACTATTAAATGGGATTCTGCTTCCCGCTCACATGTTAACTCAAGATTCTACTTCCCGCTCACAAGTTAACGTGGGATTCTACATTTCCAATTCTGTTAACCCACGAAAACTATGTAAAGAGAAAGGTTTTCCTTGCTGAATGACTCTGTAAAAGGGAAAATGCATATAAATTGTGCTTTTTTGTGCTTTTTCAAACGCGCAGAGTTGCTTGAATGAATGGTGGTCACGAACCATCGATGGTTGCGATGTTTTTAAAACATCGATGTTATCGATGTTTCTGCACCTCTAGGCCACCACCAATAGCGGTCGCCACGAAAAAAACAGAATTAATTTAACGTCGTGAATTAAATAACGAAGTCGGAATATAGACTCGATTTTTTTTTTTGCATCGCTCGGGCCGCGTGTGGCGAATTGAAACCCGAAAAATTTAACAGAATTTTTTCTTGTTTTTTTTTCTGTTTCTACACATTGCGATACTCAAGTTTTTTTTTCGGTTCTGCGATGAGATTGAAATAAAGTTAACACACACACACATACAGCAACAGAAACGACAACAACAACTGCAGCAGCAACAACAAGAAAGTGCGTGTGCAGAAAAAAAAAGAAGAAATTGTGGGCGAATCAACAAGCAAAAGAGAATGAGCGATGATGAGGAGAAGAGGCAAAAGCAGAGGCAGTTGTCGTAGTACTAGTACAAAAAAGAAACTGCGAAAACTGCTTGTGAAGTGACAACAACAACAATCGTAATAATAATAATAATAATAAAAATACCAACAACAATAACAACAACAATCCGTACCAACCAAAAAAAAAGAAACGCAAATAATAATACAACAAAAAAACAAAAGGAAGAAGGTAGAAAAAGAAAAAGAAAAAAGAGCGCAAAAAATATACGTCCACAAAAGTAGCAATAACAACAACAATAATAACACCAAAATTAACTTAAAAAGTCGTGAATTCATCGTACAGTACACATATACAAACACACACACACACACAGACTGAAATGCAAACACACACACGTATATAAGCGCGCTGCACATGTGTGAGCTCGTCTAGTGGTGTGAGCGAGAGCGCTCTGGTGTTTGCTGCTGTGCGTTATTTATTTTATTTTTTTGGTTAATCATTTTTCGCATTTAGCGAACAAGTTGGAAAAGCGACAATAAAACAACAATACCAATACAACGGACAAGCAGAGCACACACACACACACAGCAGAGCAGAGTTATAGCAGCGCCAAGCAGTTTGCACCACTTGAAAGAGGTATTTATGTTTGTTTGTTTCCCCATTTGCTTTTACAATCCATTCCGATTCCCCATTTTGTCCAACTAAGATCTGGGAATATTCTTATTAGATCAGCCCGCAGCAGCGACTTCTTTTTCGTCTGTTTTGCTGCTTCTGTTGCTTCTCACTCAATTCGCCGTTATTTATGTAACAAGTGTGTGCGTGCTAAATAAAGTGCTCTCGCTCGCTTGCTCGCTTGCTCTCTCTACTGCCACTGCCTCCCCCTACCCCATCTCTCTTTGGCTCTCTGTATTTGATGATTTGATTTTATTCACTTAGTAAAGTTGCTTTTTATTTTTTATTGTTGTCCGCTGTAAATGTGGCCTGCCACCCAAAAAAAAAAAAGAAGGAAAAAATAAAAATAATAAAAGCTCCACCGCAAAGCGCATTGAACTGGTTTATGTTGTGCTCGCTTCTTCTTCGCTGCTCCGCTCTCTCTTCTCTTCTCTTCTCTGCTCCTCTTCCCTCTCTTTCGTTCCCTGTCTCGCTCTCTCTCTTTTGGTTATCAACATTGACAATGATGCCAGAAGAAGAAACAGCGACAAAAGCAGCGGCGTGGCAGCGCAGCAGCAGAGCGAAAATTGCGGATCTTTTGAGCCGAACTTCTCATTCTTCTTTGGGATTTCTCTTCTGCCCTCCGCACTCTTCACTCCCCGTTTCTTTCGTTGTTTTTTTTATCCATCCATTCAACTACAGTGGTTACTTTTTACGATCAACTCACTTGTCAAAATAGTTGATTGTAAAACTTTAAAATAAGAAAAGTAACATTAATTTTTTTGATGTTGTTGTTTAAACTTATTTTTAACTTACAGTGTTTCTTAAAACAAAATAAAAATTAACGTAGTAGGTAAATTGTATTTTGAAGTGCTTTTTAAATAAAGTGTACTTGTTACAACGTTGATTTTTAATCAAATTCTTTTAATAAAAATAAATATAATTTTGCTTAAGACCTTTTTCAACAAAAAAAAAAACGCGATTGTCGTTAAAATCGTTAAATATATACCAAACATAGTGAAGTTCATATAGGCATAGGAAGGTGAAAGTTCCACATTCACAAGTTTCACTGTTGGGCTAATTACATTGAAAATGGGTCAGATAAGAGAGAACCTTTTGGGAATTACTAGAGCCCTGAAATGAAAACCACAACCAGGATCGTAATTCATTCCACAGAGCAATAACTTTACTGTTTATTTATCGCCTGCCCCACGTTACATTTACGATAGTTTTGTTTTTAAAGTATTTTCCAGCGAACTTTGTTGCTTGTCGTCTCAGTGGAAAACACGCATTACAGCTCACAATGCAGCCCACTGATGACTATAATTAATATGACTTGCCACGACATATGTACATATGTACATATGTATGTATGTATGAATGGACGGCCGACTCACTCTTCCTCTGTCTGAGTTAATTTTCCCAATTTGCCTTTACAAATTAAGCCCAAGCAATATTTTAATTTTGTATTATAAAGTATCTCCAGTATGCTATTGGAACAAGAGATGTTTCCCTCTTAAATTGATAGATTAGGTTCTATCATTTTAAGTGGGAAACATCTAGACAAAAACACCATTTTGAACAATAACAAATTGTTTTCGCATTCATGATTCACATTCTTTAAATATTGGTATTCCTTTCTGGATGTGACAAGCTAATAATTTCAGAATATCTTTGGTTTGTGTTTCTAGTATGGACCTTGTTTACGTTTTTAAATAACAACATGAACCTATATAATAGGATGTTGGATAGGAATTCATTCAGGAATTTATTATCATCTTGCAATGAGTTTTTTGTTTATTGTGATTTATCTGTGCTTAAAATAAAGTTCCTTTTAATATTATAAGAGGTTCTTCATTTATATTACTTCCTTTTTAGATTGTGTCCTTAACCATTTATTTTTTTATTATAATAATCTTATTTATATATTTTATTTTTTACTGCAAATTAGTAGGAATCATGTGAAGGTTCATATTATATTTCCTTGTATAATATTGATATTTACATAGTGACATTGACGAACAGAAATGCAGTTTTCCAGAGTAACCTTTACTGTTTTAATTCCCATTTTATTTGTTTGCTCGTATGTCCTTCGGACGTTTTCACCCCCTTCTTCCCTCTCTTGAATCGTTGAATCTATTGCAAAAGGTCCGTATGGAATTAATTGCTTGAATTATTTATGAACATGCGGCCGATCGGTTTTGGCCTTAATTGGAAACGATTTAACGGTAATTTATTTACAATGCAATTTCAGCCATCCCTGTCCTGTCCTGTCCCCCTTGTCCTGATTTTTGTTTTATTCGGTATTCGGCTGCTTTTGTTCTATTTGCTCGTGTAATTAGTGAACGGAAATTGTTTTGTGCGTCACATGTGTGTATATGAGTGTGTGTGTGTGTGTGTGTGTGTGTGTGTGTGAAGGTCAATGGGGCAACTCGTTATCGTTTTACGGCCACGCCTCCGCAAAAGGCGCACCTGAGTCAGACCGAACAATCCAACAACCAAAAACAAAAACAGCAAAAATAAATAAATTATACGAAAAAAATATTTAAATTATTTCCGATCAGTAAAGTTTCTCCCCTCCCATCATAATATTCTCCCGAACTGTAAACAAACACCCAAAGAGAAACAAACAAGAGTTTGTTGCTGCATATACATATGTATATATAATTATCGGAATTCCGAAAATGACAACGAAAATTTTCCAAAAATTCTCCTCTTATCAGCAGCGAGTAAAACTCACTTGTTTTCGGGATTTGTGTTTTGTATGTCGTTTATCTGCCTTGTTTTTTTCTTTTTTCTTAATTCATTTCGAATGAAATTTCTTTTTGATTCAAAGTCTGCCATCTGAGGCAGGCAGGCAGTATCATTCATATTATGAATATGCACATAATTATGTGCAATTCCTTTATTTTTGTTTTGTTGGAGGAAGTTGGGTATTTCCTATGGTTTTATGATTCTACTCGGAATGAGTCAGAAGAGGCCCCCCCCCCCAAGTTCAGATTAAGTTAATCTTTTAGTTAGCAAGGGGGCTACTCAGTAGAGAGATGCAACAAGTTTTAGGTTTAATGTTGGTGATGAAAGCTTCTGTCTATTTATTCATATTTTGCATGGAAATATTTTATAGTTTAAGTAATGCTGTGTTTTTAAATATAAAAAGATTAATATGAAAGTTCATTACTCAAACGGAATGGGTCATAATATCTGAAAGGGTTCTTTGCGAATACGAATGTATTAAATGATAAATACCCTTATATATAGTGATGTATCTTGGGAATTCAGAAAGCTTGAGTTATCAATTGTGGATTTGTGGATCTTTAGTAAAGTAAACCATGAAATTTAATCAAAAAAATCCTTTTAAAAATTCAAATTTTAACTTGATTTTCTTGTGGAATATTGTTTAATTTGATTTTCTAATTTGTTGCAGGTTCCGCCCTCCCCCAATTCCATATGCAAAATGTCTAGTCCCGACGATAGAATACCAATACACGGTAAGTGGGAACGGAACGAAGGTCCATGCAATCCAACCCTAGATAAACTGGGCTTTAGTTCAGGGCAGTGTGTGCGCTGGGCGGTTATTATATTATATCCTCCCTCCACCTCCTTTGTTAGGTGTTCGTATGTAACCTGCATATAGCATTAAAAACATTCGGAATACATAACTCAAAATGTACACAGACCGCGCGCACACACACACACACACATGCTCAAACAAAAGCTTACACAGCACGTGTGCGCCTGTGTGTGTGTTTGTTGGCTTCCAAAAATAACTGTAATAAGCACATACACAAAAGCGGGCCAGAACTGCGCTGTCAATGATGATGCACACTGGTCCCAAGGTTGGCGAAAAAAAAACAGCTTGGGAATTATAACGCCAGGATCAAGTTAGGAACCTGTAAAAAATCAATCAAAAGAATTTATAGCAATAAAAACTACACTAAACTAAATTGATTATAATGTAAAAACCACAACCATGATGACATTAACTTACTTACTTTTTAATGACACGTTTTTTTTTTAGCTGCTTTAGCCAAAAGCTGTTGGAGTGTTGGGAGTATATAGTTATTATTGGCTTTAAGCCTTACGATTTTGTTGACTTTATCCATTCAGTCGGTGGCCATTTAAGCAAATGTTTAAGCCTCTATATAGGCCGAAGTTGATGTGCCTGGTGGAGCACAATGGCCAAAACTATTCCCTAAGTAACCAACTCCAGTTGCGATTGTTTTATGATGGCAGATGGTGTTCCGTAGTGATGAAGAATACTACGTACTTTTCCGCTTCTCTCCCGCACCGTTTTTTTTTTTTTTTGTTTTTTGCGGCTGTCAATCAAATCAGTTAAATATTTGTACAGCTTGGAACCACTGTGCGTTTGTTGCTCCTGTTTGGTGTGTGGTGGCGGTACACTGGGACAGTGGGGGGTTGGTTATGGGGAGTGGGGAGTGGGGAGTGCGCTGCCTACTAACTTTTTGTCCCGGGCAGGCCGAGAACAACAACAAGAACATTGTCCATGGTCGGGTCGTCAACGTCGCTTTCGTCTCCTCTACCGCACGCAGATATAGATATAGATATATGTATGTAGATGGGCGAGAAGTGGGGNGGGGGTAAAAAAAAAAGTGGGGTCTACTTGGCTGAGGTGGTGGTGGTTGGTCGTCTTGGTCTTGGCCAGTGCTGGCCTGGTTTTCCCTCCAAGAAATTAAAACCCATTTTTAGCGGGTAACTCAAACAAAAAGAAGCTTTTAAGCCAGAGATGGGCATTTAGAAGATGTTCTGGCTCCCCGAGTTTCTTCCTTTAGGTTTTAATAGGAGGAAAATATATTTTGTTGCAAGATAAAATAAAATATATTTAAAATATACAAATTATATCAATAAATTATGTACTTATCACTTTAGGCATGGTATTTCTTGAAGTTATTTTCTATAAAGCTCTTACGTGATAAATTGGCGCCCATCTTTGCTTTAAATAATATATTCCAAGACTACTCTTTGTCTAAAATAGTAATACATTTTCCACCACTTTAAAAGAAACGTTAAAAATGTTTGCATATAATTTTTGATAAACTAAATATATGAAAATATTTAAATTTAATTTGTAAATTTGCTAAATCCTAGAAAGACTAGCGACTCTCACATAAAGCTGGTTTATTTTTTTTTTTTAGAAACCAGCTGTTCGGACAACACTGGTCCTGGACGCGCTTTTCCTTTTGGCCATCCATCGAAACCACTGCCAATGCCAAGCACGTGGATGGGCTGGAAAAGTGGGTGGGATTTTGGGAGGCGGGAGATGGTTTGGAGCCCCGTAATCTTAGCTTCGTGCTCAGCGCTCTTCCCTCTCCCTCTGCCCTCGCTTTCGCTCACTCTCTCTCTCTCTCGCTCTCGCTCTCTGTGTCTGTTTGTTTGCAGCCAAAAAGAAAAACATTCGTTTATCGATTTTCGTCTATTTTTAGACACAAAAGCAACAGCAACAAAATTTACTTGCCTTTCAAATGAGTGGTGTAAATGTGTGTGTGTACTGGGTGTGCTTGGTGTGTGTGTGTGTGTAATGTAACGGCAATGTTGACTGACGGCCGGACCCGGAGACCCGGGCCACAGCTCCTTGGCTCTTTTTTTGGCCACGTGCAATCCGCAGACGCGTCCAGAGGTCCCGGGCAAACCGGGGCTGCTCCCTCTATCATCCTCCACCACGGACAATGGCCGAGACTAATTGCTTGAGGAACCACGAAAGTACTGCTCGGGCGCCATGTAATATTTGGTTTTTAATTCTCTCACCGATATCTATGTATTAGAAATTTATTATTAACCACTTTTAAGTCACTCATCTGAGACATGAAAAAGTTTAAGCAAAGTTAAGAAGTTGGCAAGTACTTAAATTATTACAGGAAACTTTCAATAAAAAGTCTAACTTTTTCCATGACTTGGAAAATTCTTTTAAAGCTATCAAGAAATGAAATCGCAACAAAACTATTATTTCGAAATAAAGCTTAGGCTCTATATTCCTTAACCTTTGGTTAAAGTTATTTTGTAAAAACATTTTAATAGAAAGAAATGCTCCAATTACTCTCCAATTTATAAACCTATTATATACCAAAGAAGATATACAAATCAACAAATTTATAACAAACTTTTCCATTATTATTGACATGTTCTCAATGAGTCAATTTTCGTTGAAACTAAAAGTGTAATTAAAACTTTGGTTGCAAATTTTAAACGGCCAATTGACTGACAACAACAGAGGAGAACTCATTAAAAACTAAGTGTAAAGTTTGCTACGAGCAACGATTTGCTAATGAAAACTATTTATAAAGTTGCAAAGAGTTCTCCTTAACAACTTTCAATTGTTAAATTGTTTGCATGGCCAACACAATTCACAAAAGTTAAGTTTCCTCTTCCCCCCCCTTCAAAGAACACTCACTCAAACTTGTAATTAAGCCTTGTGCATTTTCTTTGATATTTTCTTTTTTGAAGATTTGCAATTTAAATTTAAAGAAAAGGGAAAGCTGAGGACAGAATGAGGCAAGTTTGACGATAGTGCCTGTATTTATAGTCTTTCATTCTTTAGGGAAGACAGACAAAGATAGTTGGATAGAGATTGGGACAGAGGAATAAAAATAGAGATAGATTTAGAGAAAGATTGAGATCCTAGGAAAAATCAGACCATTTGCTGTTAGATGATGGAAAGTTTAAGGACCAAGAATCTAAAAAGTTATAATACAATTGACAAAAGTTTCCTCTTCCCCCTTTAAGGAACACTCACTTGTAATTAAGCCTTGTGCATTTTTTTTTTATATATTCTTTTTTGCCAGTGATCATCGCATTGAAAGTTTTGCATTAAAAAAAAAGTTTACACTTTTTGCGTTGGTAGAACATTCTTCTCTTTGGGGAAGAATATTTATATATAGAAATTAATTGCCCCACTCACCCCTCCCTCCCTCCACCCCATTCTTTGTTGGTTGGAATTGATTGTCTAAGACGCAATAAGTGAAAAGTTTTTCCCTGGTTTGTTGCTACTTTTTGTGTGTGTGTGTTCCATTGTGAAACACGCAGCACCTGCAAGAAGAAGGTCGGCCTGACTCCCCCTTAGCCTTAGCCTCCCCTCCCCCCCACATTATGCCATTATGACCCCCTGTAGCCGCCGCCCCTGCGATTTCTCCGGTGCCAGTGGAGCATTTATTGTAATGGCATTCCAAGAATAAAACTTGGCTCTCGGTGGTGTTGGTTGGTTCAGTTCAGTTCGGTTCGGCTGTGTGTTGTTGTTTCGTTTGAGCGCTGTTATATAAAATCGTTAGGGCTTTATGTATGTATGTATGTATTTGTCCCGTGTAGAGGCCCCAAACCCACCCAAAAACCCCACATCATACCCCCACTGTCTTCGTGGGGGTAATCATATCGAGAGCGGCGTCGCCGCCGCCGTTGCGTTTATTTATTCATTTCATTTACTTACAGTGCCAGCTCAAAACGAAAAAAAAAAATTTGACTTTTTAGGTATTGCAAATTGCCAGAAATTAGATGAATCATTTCCTAAATTAAGCCACCACCTTGAACATTGAGCATTGAACGTATAGAACCGCTTGCAATAAATTTAAATATATTAGAACTTTGTGTCAATGTCTTTTGGTTAAAGTGATTTTAACTAATTAACCTATTCAAATAAGCCAGGAAATGCTTTTGTTTCAGTCTGCATATTAACTTATTTCCTTAAATGTGCATACTTGGTCATTGAGACAATAGGGATGACAAGGAAAATGTTTTAAAGCCGGGCTTATCAGTTTTATTCTAAATTAAATAGTTTTTAAACTGTTTAAAAAATAAATATTTATATTTTTAAAATATATTTAATTATAATATGGGGTTAACAAGTTAATCGTATGTATTTAAGTCCCAATTAATTTTCATATCAGGTCTATTAATTGTCCTGACTTTAGGAACCTCTTCGAAGCGGTCAGGGATAAACTTAAGATTTGCAATTTAAATTTAAAGAAAAAGGAAAGCCGAGTACAGAATGAGGCAAGTTTGACGATGGAACCTCTATTTATAGTCTCTGATTCATTAAGGAAGACAGACAAAGATAGTTACATAGAGATAGAAAAAGAAGGATAGAAATAGAGATAGATTTAGAGAGAGATTGGGATCCTAGGAAAAATCTAACCATTTATGATGAAAAGTTTAAGGGCTTAGAACTTAAAAAGTTGTATTAAAATAAGGCTAACAAATTGTAAAACTTTCTGTTAAACAAAATAATTTTTTAGGTATTTAATTAACACTTTTTTTAAAGCTAAAGTGGTAGAAGATTTTTGTACGTAATAGATTTTCTGGCATATAGCAAGCAGAGATGGAAAATAATCAAAGTTTTCGATGTTTTTATATGAGAAAATCGGTTTTAAATCGATTAAAATCGATGTTTCTCCACCTCTAATAGCAAGTACTTTTGTTTTGGGATTTTTCTGAAGGCACATTGTAGCCTAGAACTTCATCAAATGCCACGCCCTTCGACTCGCCGCCCATTCTCCGAAACAAAAACAATAAGAAAAACATCAGTTTGCCGGCGCTCATTTTTTTTTTTTTTTTTTTTTTGGCCCAAAAGTTTTGTTTTTGCTGTTGTCGTTTCTATTTTTAGAATGCGCGCGCTGGAAATTTACCCACACAATACGCGTACAATCGCAGGCAGCACACACACACACATACACATAGAAACGTTGCTATCACTCAAAACAAACTTATTGAGGAAGGAAGAAAAGAGAGAGAGACGGCAAAAGAGAGTGATAGGGTGGAACAGGGTGAGGTGGCAGGAGAGGAAGGAGTATTTCAAGCTGCTCTCTCTTGCTCTCTCTGTTGTTGTCGTATCAATTTCCAATTGAATTTCAGTTTCAATTTCAATGACACCCAGCGCCCCCTCTCATAAAATTTTATAACGTTTTTGTGCTTTTCTTGTTCTCTTTTTTTCCACCTCCTCCTCCTCCTCCTCCGTCACACACATACACGTGCTTTTGTTTTTGTTGTGCCATTTGGTTGCCTGGTTTCTATGTCAACACCGAAATTGACCTTGAAGTTGAAAAAGCCAGCAAAAGGAAGGTGGGGGAGGGGAGTTGTGGGTTAGAGGGAGACAGAATGTGCGGGAGAGTTCTGGGCAGGCAGATTGCTACGCATTTACTTTTATTAAAAACTTCGTGGCCGAAAAAAAAAAAGAAAATAACAGCTGACTGCAAGCAACTCTCTTATTCTCCCCCAAGCACCTGCAATTCGAGTGCACTTAAAGAGAGAAAGAGAGAGCGCAAAAGAGAAAGCTTTATCTCATTTTGATATTTCTTTGTGGGTGATCACATACACTTGGCAATACCCTAGACATTTTTAAACTCTAAATAAACTTAAATAAAAATACATAATAATCTCTTATTAAAAAATATTTAAATATATAAAACAAAAATAATAGTTAGTAATTAATACATTATCCTTCAATTTTATATTTTATTTGAAAGGACTGAAAACTTGCAAATAGGGTATTCAAAATTTTACATTGCCCTGCATTTCCCTATTGCATTTGCATGAAAATTCAATTTGGATTTTGTCTTTACGTCCTAACTGCACACACACAAACAATACAACGCAACAACGTTGGATGATGATGTTGCTTGCCAGTGTTTGGGTGTTTTGTTTTCCCATGTATTTTATCTTGTTTCACTGTTTGCACTCGTTTTTCCGTTTTCCGTGCTTTTGTGCAATATGCGCTGCACTAATGTGTTTTTGTTGCCGCTTTTGTAGCAGTGTGTTGCCACTTCTAAATATACTCCCAAAGCCATGCACGATTTATAAATGCGTCTAAAAATAGAACGGCAAGGCAGAGAGGCAAGCAGCGCAGCAGGTCACGGCCTGTTCAGTTAGATATGCACCGACATACACACACACACACACACACGTGTACAGATACAGCTAGGTTCAAAATAATAGTACTAAAGAAAGGGTAATTGTATCATTAAATAAAAGGCAAATTACATATTTATTAAACTCAACATTAAGGTTAATAGATACTACAATTTATTCACAGTTTTGAATTTTTTTTTTTTTTTTTCACAACTTTCAACAACAAAATGTAATTTCTTATTGTAACTTTTATAATATTTCAAAGCGATATAAACAGTGTCTCTATATTTTGAACAGTTAAATAAGTACATCATTTTATTTTCATAAAATAAAATAGCACACGGGCAATTCTATTATGTTGGCCGCAACTGTGTTTACACACACACACACATACAATCCGTATGTACTTACACATAACCGACTTATGCACATGCGTTTGTGCTTTTGTTTTATTGCTGCTTTTGGGCTTTGCTCTTTGTTGTTCTATTTTTAGCCTCATAGCCACATAGCCACATACATAGCCAATATTCAATTGGAATCAATTCTAGACCAAAAACTCGACTTTGCTGATTAGATCAGCGCGGAAAAGAGAGAGGCCAAAAGGAACATTGAGAGAGCGCGCATGAGAGCAAGAGACATCATTACTAATTGGACTTTTCGGTTAGTCATAGTCCAATGTTGTGTTGTTGTCTTTGCTCTGCATTTTATTGGCGCGCAATTAGTCCAGGCGAAAAAGTAAGAGCGAAAAAAAGAGAGGGACAGAGAGAGTGTGAGAGCCACAAAATATTTATCAATGAAACATTTTTCAACCGATTTTCAGCTAGCCTCTATTATGGTGGAATTTTCATCATCATTTTCCGTTTTGGCAGCAAATCAAATTACAGAGAGTGATAAAGTGAGTGAGCGAGGGAGATGAGAAGACGACAAGTTGATTGGGCGTCACGTGCGACAAAATTGAGGAGAAGCTAAAGAAGGAGAGGGCTAAGAGGAAATCGTTGTAATCGCTGTTAACTTGTACTGTACAAGGTTACTAAAAATAGTCAACGCACATAAGGCAGCAGTGTACACTGCAAAAAAAAAACCAAACAGTTGGTTGTATCAATAATTACAAATGCCTGCAGGAATCCATTACAAGAACAGTCGCTAAAATAAGTACCTAATGATAGCGTTTTAAATATTACAATTTTTTTAAATCATGAATTAAAAATAAAATTGTGTTTATTGGGAAAAATCTAGAAAAATGGTGAAAATAGTCTTTTTGTGACCTTTGACCTTATATTACTTAAAATACTGACTTGAGAATTTAACAGTATTCGTTGTTTTACATAATAAAATCTCCAAAAAGTAGGCAATGTTTCTATGCAGTTTTTATACCCTTGCAGGGTATTATAATTTTAGTCAGAAGTTTGCAACGCAGTAAAGGAGTCATTTCCGACCCTATAAAGTATATATATTATTGATCAGCATCAACTGTCGAGTCGATCTAGCCATGTCCGTCTGTCCGTCCGTTTAGACGCAAACTAGTCTCTCAGTTTTAAAGTGTTTTGAATGAAACTCTGCATATAATCTTCTATATACTCTCACTACTATATATGTCGGAACGGGCCGGATCGGACGACTATATCCTATAGCTGGCATAGAAACGATCAGGAAAAATTGGCATATTGTCGCTATTTTTCATGATATTCGAGTGAAACTTTATTTGTGTTATTATAATATAATTATAACCACCTCCTGGAAATTTCATTAAAATCGGACCAATATATCATATAGCTGCTATAGGAAAGATCGGTGAAAATTCATATTTTACTTATGAATTTTACATTTTGCATACATTTTACATTATACATATTATATTCTATCTATCTATCTATCTTTTATAATACGTAACAAATTATCTGCAGGGTATATCAACTTCGGGTCCGCCCGAAGTTAGCTTTCTTACTTGCTTAAGCTGCATTTAATAACCTGTGTGCTTATTTTCCCCATATTTTCTCTCTGTGCATTTTACATTTACACGCACACACAGCAGACCATCGAGGTCCAACTCGTCGACTAAATACGTTTTAGATTTATTTTTAAAAGCGTCTGATAAGCGCGCCTTATCTACATAATCAGGCAGGGCAAGAGCGAGAGCCCTGAGCGAGAGCGGGAGCGGGGCGGTTGAGGTTGTGGCGGTAGCGAAGGTGTGTGGCCCGTGTCACACCTCCTCAATGCTCACTGTTGCTCGCTCTCTCTCTCTCTTGATTCCACACATTTATACAAATATATATATATATATATATACATATATAGAGATATACCGCTCCGAAACGATTCAATTTCGCTCGCTCAGTTGTGTGTTTACATTGTCAATTCGCAGATCTGCCATCAGAAGCCGGAAGCGATGAGCGATTGCTGCACATAACGCCGGGCACACTGACATTGGACTTCAAGCCCCATCCAGCGGTGGATCTCGATCAGCAGATCATGGAGGTAAGTCAGTCTCTCTCACATTCAATCCCCCCCAAAACACCACTGAATTCCTCTTCTTCTTTGATTCGTGATGAAATACCATAATAATGTTTGTAGTTGTCATAGTCTTTAAAAAATATCACCTGTGATGAGAATATATCACATCATCAGAATCGGGCATTAAGAGAAGCATTGGAAACCAATTTAGCGACGATTCGTTAATCGATCATGTTTCCCCCCCCTCCCAATTTCATTTCGATGAAATCGGAATTAATTATCGGAATTTGATTTTTATTAATTTACATGACTACAAAAAAAAGAAACCTATTATAATAAATTTAAAGAAGTTCTTTGACATTAGCACCGACTGTAGTTTTTAAAGCGGAAATTAAAGCGGTTTGGTTAACTTGGGACAATTTCCAAGTCTAATTCTTAGTTTTTATTAAGATGATCAGCAAATAAAATAAAGACAAACATGGACTACAAGCCTGTATTATTTGATTTAAAGTCCTGATCTAATTAAAAATTTTAACAGAATGTAGAAAGTTTAACAATAATTAAAAACGAATTTGATCAGGATAATTATGATAGTTATTCGATAGACAATTAGTTTGCCGTATCGATAACAATCACTCAGGGATGGCCCATTTTCGATGATGTTTTTTAAATTCTAATTTGAAATACCACAACGGATTTTGGCTAAACTTTAATTGCTCTCTGCATAATTTCCATTAGCCATTGACCACTGCCACTGTCCAGTTCCTCCAGCTGGCTGGCTGGCTGGCTTTTTCGCCCCCTAGTTTCTGGTCTGTTTTAAGTGGCTGGCGGCTGGCTGATGGTGCTACTACTGCTGCTCGGCTGTTGTTTTATTTTTGTTGAGCTTTTTTCGCTTTCCGCTTTATTTATACTTTATTCGCCTGGTTCTTCTGGCTCCGGCTCTAGCCATGCTCTCATGCCCCGTGTCCATGCCCATGCCAATGCCCATGCCCATGCTCTCCTCCATAGCAGCCAGCCGCATGTGTGCGCGTCCAATGGCGATGCTGCGGCTCCTCTCGTTGAGAGTCTAAATTTAAACGCGTGTACAACTTAATGATTCTATATTTATTGTTTTCACTACGAAAATATGTATGAGTTTTTGCGCATTTTTTAAATAAAATTCTCTAAAAATAGACGGAAACCGAGTCAAGAGAGCCGCGCACAGCGAGCGAGAAAAGTCTGAGCGTATGGTGATGTGTGTGATGGGTGCCGCTGCCTATGATGGATATGCTGGGTAGATGATGTTTCAAATAATTAAGTCATATGGATAATACTAATACTAATTACATAAAAGTGTATTCTTTGAGTTTTTGCAGCTTTAAATTTGAATTAAGGCTAGGCAAACTATTTCCCAATTATCATTTTAAAACATTTTATAATTATAATAGCAGAAATAGAAAATTAATTACCCAAAATGATTCTAAATTAGTATTTACATGAAATAAATTGGAATTTCATAAGTTATTTTTGATTAAGCGATTTTATTAATGAGCTATTATATAGAAATCGAATATGTATGAACATATAAACCCATTTGATTCTAAATATCAATAAACATATTTATTTATTAGATAAAAAAGTTTAAAGCATTTTAAAATATAAGAAATTGATTGCAGAAATAGGTGTGGATTTTAAAATCAATTTTTTATGGTGTCGGAAAGTATGCTACAAAAAATGCACTCTTTTAATGGATACTTTTTTGAACCCCATTTTAAATGAATTTCCCAATTTTAGAGTCACCTTTCACATTTAGTTAGTGTCTCCTGTATAAATTCAATTTCTCTCCC
The DNA here is from genome assembly GCA_018874675.1 of Drosophila baimaii. NCBI lineage: Eukaryota > Metazoa > Arthropoda > Insecta > Diptera > Drosophilidae > Drosophila > Drosophila baimaii. The sequence continues at coordinate 3,251 of JAEIIU010057118.1, read as the reverse complement.
GCTCTCTCTATATTTCTCGCTCTCTGTGTGCCCACTGTAGCTGGTGTGTAGCTATGATGGCTAGCATGTGCATTTGGCCCACCTGCTTGAGAGCCGCACACCCTCCCGCCCCCCTTTCGGCATCGACGCCCCTGCTCTTTGTGCAGCTTCTTGGTCTTGTTCTTCCTCGTATTTCTGGTGCTGCTTGCATTCAATTTATAGTCTCGGGGATTTATTTATGCCTCGATTTTTGGCTGCAGTTTGCTTTCTTATTTTTGTCGAGTATTTTTTGTTCCTCTCTCTCCACTGCTGCTTCTTCTTCTTTGGCTTTTCTCGGTTGCCGTTCGTCGCATTTCGTTTGTTTTGTTTTCGTTTGAAATCTTTATTTTTAGGGTTAAAGAGTGTTTTATATGCGGCCCAATGGTCTTCTTGTTCCTCCTCCGTCTTCTTTTTTTGTGCCACGCCTCGCCGCCCACTGTCCCACCCATCAGGCCGTCGGGGGCTACACAGAGAGAATTAAATTCAAGAGCAGTGTATTCTTAAATTAATTAATTAATTTATACTTATACCCTTGCAGGTTATTATAATTTTAGTCAGAAGTTTGCAATGCAGTAAAGGAGTCATTTCCGACCGTATTAAGTATATATATTCATGATCAGCATTAACAGCCGAGACGATCTAGCCATGTCCGTCTGTCCGTCCGTCTGTCCGTTTCTACGCAAACTAGTCTCTCAGTTTTAAAGCTTTATCTTTAAAGCTTTAGCTTTAAAAGCTTTAGCTTTAAAGCTTTAGCTTAGCATATAGTCTTCTATATAATCTCACTGCTATATATGTCGGAACAGGCCGGATCAGACGACTATATCATGTAGCTGCCATAGGAACGATCGGGAAAAATTGGCATATTTTCGCTATTTTTTAAGATATTTGAATGAATTGTGCCATTATAATATAATTATAGCTACCTCCTAGAAATTTCATTGAAATCGCACCAATATATCATATAGCTGCCATAGGAAAGATCGGTCAAAATTCATATTTAACTTATGAATTTTACATTTTGCATACATTTTACATTATACATGTTATATATTTAATCAAAATCTTTTATAATATTTTTATTATTATAATTTAGATTTTCTTACTTGTTAAACAATAAATTTGCAACCTCTTATCTCTATCTTGCTCGCACTTGCACTCACCTCAGTGTTTCAAACCATGGTTTGGAACCAGAATTTTTTTTTTATAGTAGATACATAGATCGATCGATACTTTCTTACTTGCTTGGCTTGAACAAACCCAAAAAGTAAATAAAAAGTATATTTTCTTTACTTACATTAATTAAAATGTAATATTTACTAAAAAGCAGCAAGAAACTTGCACTCTTTTTCGTTCTGTGTAGCTTGCCCATTTTCCATTTTCATCCCATTTGAGTTGCCTTCGTTTTTCATCATCAACGCGTTTGCCGTTTTTGTTATTTTCGGTTTTTCCTTTGAATTTATTTTTGTTCTTTTATAAACTCTGCGGGTTATATTTTTAAACACACACACATACGCACACACACATTTGGCTGGTTTAGATCACGCATACATTGAAAACAATTGCCAATCAGTGAAAATGTTTTATAGAATTCCGCCGTCTATTTTCTTTCAGTATTTCGTGTTCTGTTTTGGTTTTTTGTTTTTCTATTTTCTAATTTCTAATTTTTGTTTTTCTTTTTTTTTTTTTGTGGTTTTGGTGGCACGAGCAAAATGCAAATTAGCAAAAATTGATGGTAGAGTGGGTGGTGGTGGTGGTGGTGGGGGAGAGGGCTGGTTGACAAGATCTTAATGAAGATGATCATTGATCTTTGATCTTCGCACACAAATTAGGCAAGAATAGCGAATAGCAGAGAACGGAATTCGATTGGTAGATGAAAAAGACTATAATAACATGGGTATTAGCTATGGATATACAAAAGATCTTTGATCAGATTTCAGAGTTATGTTAAAATACATTAAAACAAGGAACTATAACTAATGGGATTTAATTAGTAGAATATACATATATATATATCTTTGATTTGTTTTAATAATGTTTTATAGTTATTTTTAGGTGATATGGATTTTGATTTTAAAAATTGGTTTATATTTTCTTTCAAGTCTAAAATAAATATGGAATTAAAGTTTAAATTAAGAAATGAATATCATGGATGGCATTAAGGAGTCTAAGTGTAAATCTTTAAATTAAATATTAACTGAAATCCTTGAATGTGTAACTTTAAATGAGAGTTTATTCTTCATATTCAATCAGTTATCGAAATAGAAAACAATCGTTTACCCGGGCTTAAAATAGATCAAGCAGCAATCGATTACCGATCGATTCACTGAATTTATTTTCCATCCAATTTCCGGAAATACCCCTCGTTGGGTCCTCGTCACACATTGGGCAAGCAAGGTGGACTGCATTTTTTTTCCGCTATTAATTTCATTTGTTTGTGGCTCCGCCCCCGCTCCCTTTTTTGTGTTTTTTTTTCCTTAACCCTCTCCGATCCGCGCACTGCTTCTATTTATATGGGCGTGTCTGTGTGTTGTCTTCTGCCCCGCTATAATTATAGCGCAGGTATTTATAATTATACCACTGGCCATAGCAACTGGCGAATATATGTATGTATGTATGTATGTATGCTGTTGTGCAAGCTGCAGGGGGTGGTGGGTGGTTCTGGGTGGGGAGTGGGCCTGGTGTGGTCTACAGTGTTCTAGGAATCGGTACGATGCGATGTACACATATGGCATATGGTAAAAGGGTACCTTTTACATTGCGCCGAGAAACAAATTAGCTTATTTAATTCGATAAGTTTAGAAACTCGATAATGTTATCGATAGTTATGAAGAGATATTCAAAAGCTATCGCAGGTTTTTGCAAAACATAATGTCGAAACTAAAATAATTAGTTATAGGTATTTATTTTGTTTTTTTTTTTATATATTTTGTATGTACATATTTGTTATTAAGTACAAATACTTTGTGATTAATATAGCAAATATTTATATTATTATATTAATATTATATATACTTTTCGATAAGTTTCGATCTCTAGTCAGCTTATTAAATTTACATAAATGGAGACGAAAACGTTCAGCAAATTCATCATCATGCATTTATATTAACAGAGATGCCGGACCTGTGAAATTTGTAAAGCTGACTGAAAATAAATACAAATATTCCAACTACAGTAGAATCCGGTTATAACGACTCCGCTTATAGCGTCCGTCCGGTTATTACGACGGCTTGGTT
>JAEIIU010057116.1:15655-44024 GCA_018874675.1 Drosophila baimaii | reverse complement strand
GCCTTACTGGCATAGTCATCATTCTAGGTGTTGTCAATCCCTTGCTTCTGACTCCAACCCTCGTGATCGGCATAGTTTTTTATAAGCTGCGCAATTTCTATCTGAAAACATCTCGGGATGTGAAGCGGATCGATGCAATTGGTAAGTGCTTATCCATAATCTATCTTATTTAACTCACTTATTTCCTATGCAAACTACTTCATTTACAGCTCGGTCTCCGGTTTACTCACACTTGGCTTCCTCTCTGAATGGCCTGTCCACCATTCGCGCCTTTGGAGCTCAGTCCATCCTCGAGGCGGAGTTCGACAGCTACCAGGATACTCACAGTTCCGCCTTCTATACTTTCCTTACAACATCCCGTGCCTTTGCCTATTGGCTGGACCTCCTTTGTGTCATTTATATGGCGATAGCCACGCTCAGCTTCTTTGTTTTTCCGCCGCCTAACGCTGCCGATGTGGGATTAGTCATAACACAGGTGGGTTTATATGACAGCTTTATGAATTAATATTATGAATATAATTATTAATATACATTTGTTCCAAAGGCTCTGGGCTTGACGGGCCTGGTGCAATTTGCAATACGACAATCTGCGGAGCTGGAGAACACAATGACTGCCGTGGAGCGAGTGGTTGAGTACGAGGACATAGAGCCAGAGGGAGAACTGGAAGCCCCACTGGATAAGAAGCCACCCAAGTCATGGCCAGAACAAGGGAAAATAGTGTTCGATGAGCTAAGTTTGCGTTATATTCCAAATCCAAAGGCAGAACGTGTACTAAAGTCACTTAACTTTGCCATAAAACCAAGCGAAAAAGTAGGAATTGTTGGCCGGACAGGAGCGGGGAAATCCTCGCTGATCAATGCCCTCTTCCGACTGTCCTACAACGATGGATCCATACTCATTGATAAGCGGGATACCAAGGATATGGGTCTCCACGATCTGCGCAGCAAGATTTCGATTATTCCCCAGGAACCTGTGCTCTTCTCTGGCACAATGCGATACAATCTGGATCCTTTAGATGAGTATAGTGACGAAAAGCTATGGCGCAGCCTGGAGGAGGTGAAGCTCAAGGATCTGGTGGCTGATCTGCCCAATGGGTTGCTTAGCAAAATTACAGAGGGGGGAACCAACTTCAGTGTGGGTCAGCGTCAGTTGGTCTGCCTGGCCCGAGCCATTCTGCGTGAGAATCGCATCCTGGTAATGGACGAGGCCACGGCCAATGTGGATCCACAGACGGATGGCCTCATCCAGACCACCATACGGAACAAGTTCAAGGAGTGCACAGTGCTGACCATAGCCCATCGCCTGCACTCGATCATGGACTCTGACAAAGTGCTGGTACTGGACGCTGGACGTGTTGTGGAGTTCGGCACGCCATATGAGCTGTTAACGAAGGCAGACTCAAAGGTGTTCCACGGCATGGTGAAGCAGACAGGTCAAGCTACCTATGACGGACTGCTAAAAATCGCTCAAGAGGTTGTTGATACATATTACTTACCCAAATATAAATATCACCTATCACCTTTTAATTACAGGCCTTTCAATGCTCCTCCTCTCAGCGCCCGTAAGCAACGGAGATAGTGATGAAACTGGAAGTGTGCCGCTGATTAACCGAATCTTTTGTTGTTCTTACAACCTAGGCTAATAGGAAAAATAAAATATTAACGATATTCCACATAGTCATATCTCCGAAGCAAAATTGTATAACTACAATTACTTTTAGTGCCATGTTTCAATGACATATATTTTGTTATCTTGAAGATCTCCAGTAGCTGAAAACGTGCCCGCCCAACCACACTATAGAGCATGATTTGTAGTTTATTATTGTCTGGTATTGTTTTTATTATTTAAACCAAATTTCTATCTTTACAACATACATATACGTTTGAGCAATTAAAGTACTCTTATCTTGCTTAGTTTTGGAGTTATGAGCCCATGTATGAACCTCACTGTTCCCAGTAGCATAAAGGTCTCTCCGACGCGCGGATGGCTCGCGGGCTGGCCAACAATTGATTAATTAATTTTTCGAGAAGGGCAGCCCGGAATATTTTGGTACATTAACCCCCCAAAAAAAAGGTACTTGAGTGTGGATCGAGAGTGTGTGCCTGTGAGAGTGTGATTGCTGGTTAAGCTTTTGAGTGAGAAACATAATGTGATTAGATAACCCTGTTCGAAACTATTTCGTCTACAAAAAACAGCTGTTTTGATAATCGTTTTTTTCGGTAAAAGCTTAGAGGCTACACAGCAAAAAACTATAATAATGAAAACATAGAATATTTTTGTTAAACACTGCCAAAGCTGTGGGCATTCAAAAGTGGATTTCAAATATCTGTGGTAGCCCTGATATTCATTTTTTAGTCAAAAAATAGTTAGTTAGGGTTCTTCTTCTCTAATATTACCTGGCTAAGTTCGCCTGGTTGATCGTGCTCTTCGAGATCTCCATGAGAGAGCGATGAGAGCACTTGAGTGAGAGTGGGAACAGTCAAGAGAGCGACTTAGCTTTACAGAGTTATGTTAGTTTAACATAATGTAACATATATAACATTCCACAATGTGTTTAAATATTTATTAAGTATACGTACTATATAAGTAAATATATAAGAAATTATAGAAACTACCTAGTATATAGAAATGTAAATATGTAAGCCATTCTTTTTACCCTGTACTTATTCCCTTTCCATTTCTTAAGCCTTTAAAATGGAGTCGAGAAAGACGGACGATTTTCCGCAACATCCCAAGGAGCGGGCGAATTTTATTTCGGTTTTAACTTTCTGGTGAGTAAACAAGTCTTAAATATTTAACGAAATAATGATTAATTCTAATTAAATTGATATATTTAGGTACACAATGCCCATTTTCATTAAGGGTCGTAAACACGCCTTGAATATAAAAGATTTCTACAGAACCATGAAGGAGCACAAGTCGGGTAAGAAGAAAATAAGTTAATTAATTTATTTTGTTAATTTATTTCTACTAATAAAATCCCAATCATATTTTAGAACCTCTGGGCAACGGGTTGTATGATGCTTGGGAGCGAGAGCTGATGGGAGGGAAACCCAGCCTGGTTAGGGCTCTCCTGCGGGTGTTCGGGCTCCACCTCAGTTACTCTGGACTTGCGCTCTTTCTAGGGGAGGTGGTAATGAGAACACTACAACCGATACTCCTGCTGAAACTCATCTCCCACTTCACAGACGGTTCGGAATCTATTGAAAATGCATATTTCTATGCGGGCGGCTTGATCTTATCAACCTGGCTCAGCGTGATATGCAGACATCCCACCATGTGCGGCTTGTGGAATTTGAGTGAGTGTGTGAACTCAAAATCTGACGTTTACTCTTTTGCAGAGGGTTAATATAGATTACTATATCTCTTTTTGTACATTTTCTTTGGATTTCCAGGCTTTAAGGCACGGGTGAGCTTGTGCAGCATGATCTACCGGAAGTCGCTGAGACTAAGCCAAACGGCTCTGGGCAATGCCACTTCCGGGCATGTGGTCAACCTGATTTCCAACGACGTCGGCCGCCTAGACGGTAACATCCTCTTCACGCACTTCCTGTGGATTGGGCCCCTGCAAACCGTCTTGGTCACTTATCTAATGTATATTCAGGTACTTGGAGAATGAACAAATGACCCAGGTAGTTAATGCAAATGAATCTTTTTTCGTGCAGATTGGAATCTCAGCCATATTTGGCGTGGCCTTTATGCTGCTCTTCATTCCCCTGCAGATGTATCTAGGCAAGAAGACCACCGAACTGCGGCTGAAGACCGCTCAGCGAACTGACAAACGACTCCGAATCTTGAACGAGATCATATCGGGCATCCAGGTGATCAAGATGTACGCCTGGGAGCTGCCCTTCGAGCGGTTGGTGGCCCATGCCCGCCTGAAGGAGGCGAACGCCATTTGCCACGCAAGCTATATAAAGGGTATTGTTGCGTCGTTCCCAATCTTCCTCTCGCGCGCCTCCATCTTCTTCAGCTTGGTCGGATATGTACTGCTGGGTCAGATTCTTACGCATGAGGTGGCTTTTATGATCACAGCTTACTACAACGTCCTGCTAGTCACTATGTTGGTTTTCTTTCCCCAAACTATCACGCAGACGGCGGAGATCCTGGCTTCCATTGGTCGAGTGCAGAAGTTCATGCTCACCGAGGAGGTAAATAAGGCTGTTAAGAGCGAAAATCTCTTGGATGCTATAGATGCCCAGCCAAAGGAGGGTCGTGATGAGGAAAAGGATAGATTATTATCTCCATCTCTCAACACTATTAACAATACAGTGTCATCGAAGTCAAGTATCTCAATAACCGGACTGAGAGCCAAATGGGACACCAACTCACCCCACTATACTCTCAATGGAATAGATCTGAATGTCCAGTCCGGGACCATGCTTGCCGTTCTGGGATCCACTGGCTCCGGAAAATCCAGTCTCATTCAAGCCATTCTAGGCGAACTCCATGCGGATGCTGGCGAGATTGAGGTCAATGGAACGCTGTCTTACGCTTCCCAGGAGCCATGGCTCTTCGCTGGCACCATACGTGAGAACATCCTCTTTGGGCAGCCAATGGATCGCCGGCGCTACGCGAAGGTGGTAAGACAGTGCGCCCTGGAACGGGACTTCGAGCTACTTCCTCTCAAGGACAAAACGCTCGTAGGAGAGCGTGGAGCTTCCATGTCCGGTGGCCAAAAGGCGAGAATTGGCTTAGCGAGAGCTGTTTATCGAGAGGCCTCCATCTACTTGCTGGATGATCCCCTGAGTGCGGTGGACACGAATGTAGCCAAACATCTCTTCGAGCAATGCATGCGCGGCTACCTGAGAGATCGCATCGTTGTCCTGATTACCCATCAAAGGCAGTTCCTGCAACGCGTAGATCAGATTGTGATCATGGACAAGGGGCAGGTGCAAGCCGTGGGTAACTATGATTCGCTCCTAAAAGAGGGCGTGGACTTTGCGAACTATCTGATGGAGCATCAGCAAAAGGAGGTAAAGGAGCAACTGACGGAGCTGGGTGAACAGGAGGATGATCGCTCACGAGCAGGTAGCTTTGGAAGCACTCACACCGATAAACGATGCAACAGCGTAGAATCCTTGCAATCTATAGCGGATTCATGTTTGGAGAAGATCAGCGAAGAGCACCAAGGGTCAGGTCGTATTGGCCTCGGCTTGTACAAGAAGTACTTTAAGTCTGGCGGCGGGCCTTTCGCTTTCCTTGTAATAATGATCGTCTGTGTACTTTCACGAGGATTCATCTCTTTGGCAGACTGCTTCCTGATTTATTGGTAATTTTACATTAGAAGTTCATTATTCTTGAAAAGTGAATCCAAATATATTCTTGTCTATTTTTATATTGTTTTAGGGTCGCCAAGAACCAAGACGCTGCCTTCCAAGAACGGAATGATACACTTATCTCAGATCCTTCTACAGGCTGGTCTGTGAGCACTGGACAAAAGGACATTGGGCTTTTTACGCTGATCACAGTGATGTCTATTGTAACGACAGTGGCGTCCTCAATTCTAATATTCAACCTAGCCAGGAAGTGCTCCATCGGACTGCACAACTCTATTTTCAATGCGATCTCGCGTGCTTCCATGTACTTCTTCAACACCAATCCTCCCGGGCGCATCCTGAACCGCTTCTCGAAGGACATGGGACAGGTGGACGAGGTCCTTCCTGTGGTGATGATGGATGTCATACAACTCTCCCTTTTGCTTAGTGGCATAGTCATCATCATAGCCGTTGTCAATCCCTTGCTTCTCATTCCAACCCTGGTGATTGGCATATTTTTCTACAAACTTCGTAGTTTTTATCTTAAAACGTCTCGGGATGTAAAGCGGATTGAGGCAGTTGGTAGGTGCTATTGAAAGTCTAATTTGATAAATTAAATAGAATCATTTATATATCAACAGCTCGATCTCCGATTTACTCGCACTTGGCTTCCTCATTGAACGGCCTGTCCACGATCCGCGCCTTTGGAGCGCAGCGGATACTGGAGAGGGAGTTCGACAGCTACCAGGATACGCACAGTCCAGCTTTTTATGCTTTGCTCTCGACATCTCGTGCCTTTGCCTATTGGATGGATTGCTTTAGTGTGATTTACATAGCAATCACCACGCTCAGCTTCTTTGCATTTCCACCGGCCAACGGCGGCGAAGTGGGCTTGGCCATTACACAGGTTAGTTAGTCATCACGGGGTTAAATATAAATAAAATAATTTAATAATGACCGTTCCACAGGCCTTAGGTCTGACGGGCCTGGTGCAGTGGGTAATGCTCCAATCCGCGGAGCTGGTCAACCAAATGACGGTCGTGGAGCGAGTAGTAGAGTACGAGGCCATCGAGCCTGAGGGGGAATTGGAAGCGCCAGTGGATCAGAAGCCACCTAAGTCGTGGCCAGAGCAAGGCAAAATAGTGTTCGATGAGCTAAGCTTGCGTTATATTCCAAATCCGAAGGCAGAACGTGTGCTGAAGTCACTTAACTTTGCCATAAAACCAAGAGAAAAAGTGGGAATCGTTGGACGCACAGGAGCAGGAAAATCTTCGCTTATCAATGCCCTCTTCCGACTGTCCTACAACGATGGATCCATACTCATTGATAAGCGGGATACCAAGGATATGGGTCTTCACGATCTGCGCAGCAAGATCTCGATTATTCCCCAGGAACCCGTTCTGTTCTCCGGCACAATGCGATACAATCTGGATCCATTCGACGAGTACAGTGATGACAAGCTATGGTGCAGCCTGGAGGAGGTGAAGCTCAAGGATGTGGTGGCCAAAATGTCCACTGGCTTGGAGACCAAAATCACTGAGGGCGGAACAAACTTCAGTGTGGGTCAGCGCCAGTTAGTCTGCTTGGCCCGCGCCATTCTGCGCGAGAATCGCATCCTGGTAATGGACGAGGCCACGGCCAATGTGGATCCCCAGACGGATGGCCTCATCCAGACCACCATACGGAAAAAGTTCAAGGAGTGCACAGTGCTGACAATAGCCCATCGCCTGCACACGATTATGGACTCTGACAAAGTTCTGGTAATGGACGCTGGACGAGTTGTGGAGTTTGGGACTCCATATGAGCTCCTAACGAAGGCAGATTCTAAAGTGTTTCACAGCATGGTGGAGCAGACTGGTCAGGCCACCAGCGAAAGTCTTTGGAAGAGTGCGCAAAAGGTAAGAGTTAAATAGAAAATAACTCCTTTCTTACTCTAAAGTCTTTGCATTTCAGGCCTTCGAAAGAGCACAGGACTCAAACCATAGCCTTTCATGCTAAGGATCCACAGTTTAGCAATCACTTATAATTCTTTTGTAAAAAGATCATCAGCAAATTTTTTTAACAATAATTATAACATCATTAATGGGTCTGCAAGGTGATTTGTCTAGCAAAGCCACTGGTCAGCGATTGATAAGGATATTATGTACTTGTGTTCCAAACATCACTGCCAAAATAGTATAAATAATTATCATTTAATTTGTTTTTGCTTAATTAAACATTTAACAATTTTATTATTTTCTTTAATTGTTATTCTCTTTACCAACAGTTAATTATCACATTATTAATTGATTTATAGATTCCCCAAACAAGTCATTTATTCAATTAAATTAAACTATAGTTTATCTTATCAATCGAAAGGTAACCTCAATGTTTATATATACATACATACATACGTGTGTACATTATATACCCACGACATTCCAATTATAAATTCCAATGTTATCGCCTTACCCAAAGTTAATTATCACTTTATTAATGTGTTTATAAATTCAATTTATTAAATTTGTTATCGGATGTATTTTACTCAAACGTTTTGAAGGTTAAGTAAAGAAGATTAATAAAATTACAAGAAGCTATGGAAGTGCCATGTGTATTTAATTTATAAGATATCATATCTACTAGATTAATGGCCTTACTTATTAATTGTAATACAATTGTAAATTGAAGTAGAAAATTTATGAAAGAAGATTCAAAGTAATTAAAAAATGTGAAAATAAAGTCTATCCTAAATTGTTAAATGTTAAATATACTTACATATTTCATATACATATGTACATACATACAGTCTTATTTACATATGTAAAATATTTTACACAAAGTTTAAGGTGCAAGCTATCTTATCTTACGTTAAATAATGAAATCATAGTAAACGATTGAAAACTTAATTAAGTAGATTAATGAAATAGCAAGATATGTAGGAATGTATGTTATCTTATCATTAAAAAGTACCCTCATATTCTCCCACGATTGGAAAGGCCATGAATGAAAGATATACATACATATGTATATACATACTATGTCATATTCAAGGACTCATACATACATACATGTACATACGTAAAAACATACATATGTACATGCAGAGAATAAATTAAAATTACACAAGTTTGCACTTAAAAATGTTTATTTTCTATAAATGATAGGTTCGCACTAATAAATTATAAATTTAATTAAGAGTCTCGATGAGGATTTACACGACTTTGATATCTTATCAGTGAAAAGTCCACCCCAAAGCGCTCGATGTAACGGAATGTATATGTATGTATGTATGTATCTAACGCTACACGCTGTATGTACATACACATCCGAATTGGCGTCAGCCGGTCGAACAGCTGATTCCGGGCTCGACACCGACGACGGCCTTTGGTTCGCCATGGAGTGGAATCGTTTCGCGACATCGAGCAGAATGATTGGAAAAGCGGGGCGTCGCGGACGCTGAAGTGATTTGTTTTTGCGTTTTGTGGCGAGCGGAAAGTTTTCCGATTTATTCCGGCTATCTATCGCGTGGCGAAATCCTGATGCTGTGTACACTGGATCAATCTCCTAATTAAATTACGCTCGGGCAAGCCATTGGATTTCTTCTTGTGGTGAAATTGTGATGAAATAGTGTAGCTTAAGCGGCAGCAGTACCCAGTAGCATATGCTAAGCGCCGATCGCTTGTTTAATTATTTATGAAAACCCTCAAAAGTGCGCGACAATTTACATAATCACAATGCAGGCCAACAAGTTGCCGCCCAATCCGCGCGAGTCGGCAGGTATTTTATCCTCGCTAATGTTCTGGTACGCTATACACGTCTCCTCTTACGTCTCCTATCACATGCCATAAGACCCTTAAGTGACAGCTGCCGTGTTGGGGGAACTGACATCCGAAGACAACTGTGTTATCGGACACTCACTCAATATTGTTCGTAGCATAAGTAACCATTGCTGAGCGTTGCGAAATCGATTTACATAAGATCTCTTCTGTTACAGCTTTGCCCTGCCCATACTTTTCAAGGGACGCAAGCAGACGCTCCAGCCCACGGATCTGTACAATGCGCTGGACGAGCACCGAGCGGAGAGCCTGGGCGATCAGTTCTATCGCGCCTGGGAGGACGAGGTGGCACGGTGTAGGTTGAAGGGCGATGACCGGCGGGAGCCAAGTGTCTTGCGGGTCATCGGACGTGTCTTTGGCTGGCAACTCCTGCTCTCCGGACTTATCATTGCCGCCTTGGAGCTGGGCACTAGGTGAGTGAGTCTTGGGTTTATTTTTTTTACTATCAATTGATAAGGGAAACTGACAATGGGTAATCATTTAATTTATGTACTTCATTCCCTTGCAGGGCCACGGTGCCGCTTCTGCTGGCCGGACTGATATCGGAGTTCAGTGCCAACGGAAATGGCAACAGTTACGCCGCCCAGATCTATGCCGTGCTCCTGATAGCCTGCATCCTGGCCAGCGTGCTGCTCACGCATCCCTATATGATGGGCATGATGGTAAGGCATCAAAGAACTTGGCTAATTACACTTTTAATTAAATAATTATCATTACTTCCAGCACTTGGCCATGAAAATGCGCGTGGCGGTGAGCAGTGCCATTTATCGCAAGGCCCTGCGCCTGAGTCGCACTTCGCTGGGGGACACTACCACCGGTCAGGTGGTGAATCTGCTCTCCAACGATCTGAATCGCTTCGATCGCGCCCTGATCCACTTCCATTTCCTGTGGCTGGGACCCGTGGAGCTACTGATTGCCGCCTACTTTCTGTACCAACAGATCGGTGCGGCCTCCTTTTACGGAATCAGCATCCTGCTCCTGTATCTGCCCCTACAAACGTACCTCAGCCGAGTGACTTCGAGGCTGCGTCTTCAAACGGCTCTGCGAACGGATCAGCGGGTGCGCATGATGAACGAGATCATCTCGGGCATCCAGGTGATCAAGATGTACACTTGGGAGCGTCCCTTTGGTCGGTTGATCCAGCAGCTGCGCCGCAGCGAAATGAGCTCCATCCGACAGGTGAATCTACTGCGCGGCGTGTTGCTTTCCTTTGAGATCACTCTGGGACGCATAGCCATCTTCGTGAGCCTGCTGGGCTTCGTCCTAATGGGCGGCGAACTGACGGCGGAGCGGGCCTTCTGCGTCACCGCTTTCTACAACATTCTGCGGCGGACTGTGAGCAAGTTCTTTCCCAGCGGCATGTCCCAGTTTGCCGAGCTGCTGGTCTCCATGCGTCGCATCAGGAATTTTATGATGCGCGACGAGGCAAACACCATGGATATTTCCTACGAAACGGATGAGAAGCCAGAGGAGGAGCAGCATCTGTTGGCTGGAAATGAGAAGCACTCCAAGCAAGCCATAGGAAATGGCAAGGTTCCAGATGTCCTGGTGGACATAAAGGGCCTCAGAGCGCGCTGGAGTCGGGAGCTGCACGAGCCCGTGCTGGACAACGTCAACATGTCGCTGCGACGAGGCCAACTGGTGGCCGTAATCGGACCCGTGGGCTCTGGCAAGTCCAGCCTGGTCCAGGCCATCTTGGGAGAACTGCCGCCCGAAGCGGGAGGCGTCCTTGTCCATGGCAAGTACTCGTATGCCTCACAGGAGCCCTGGCTCTTCAATGCCTCGGTGCGCGAGAACATCCTGTTCGGTCTGCCCATGGACAAGCAACGCTATCGCACCGTGCTGAAGAGGTGCGCCCTGGAGCGTGACCTGGAGCTACTGCAAGGTGATGGTACTGTGGTGGGCGAGCGTGGAGCTTCGCTGTCCGGCGGGCAGCGAGCTAGAATCAGCTTGGCCAGAGCTGTGTACCGCAAGGCGGATGTTTATCTGCTGGATGACCCGCTCAGCGCCGTGGACACCCATGTGGGGCGGCATCTCTTCGACGAATGCATGCGTGGCTTTCTCGCCGAAAAGTTGGTGGTGCTGGTGACCCATCAGTTGCAGTTCCTGGAGCACGCCGATCTTATTGTGATCATGGACAAGGGCAAGGTCCTGGCCAGTGGCACCTACGAGGAAATGCTGAAGAGCGGCCAGGACTTTGCCCAGCTGCTGGCCGAAAGCACTGCCAATGGCGGTGGCGATGAGGCGGAAGAGGAGAAGTCGCCCGCTTATTCCCGCCAGAGCAGCACCCAGAGCACTGCCAGCGGCGACAGTAGCTCCACATCGCTGGATACCCTGGCGGACAAGGATGCCAAGGCGAAGCCAAGCTCGGCGCCGGTGCAGGAGTCCCGCAGTGGCGGTAAAATAGGAGTGGCGATGTACAAGAAGTACTTTGGCGCCGGCTGCAGCTTCGTGGTCTTCGCCCTGTTGGTGTTCCTCTGTGGTGGCACTCAGCTCCTGGCCTCCGGCGGGGATTACTTCCTTTCCTACTGGTGAGTATTCGATTTACTTGAGGTGTTTTCAGATATAACTTTATTTACCTTTTTTGCAGGGTTAAAAACAACTCCTCGTCGTCGTCCTCATCCGTGGACATTTACTGCTTTGCTGCCATTAATCTGGGGCTCGTCATCTGCGCCTTGCTGCGCACCCTGCTGTTCTTCAACATGACCATGCACTCCTCCACCGAGCTGCACAACACCATGTTCCAAGGGGTGTCCCGCACGGCTCTGTACTTCTTCCACACGAATCCCTCTGGCCGGATCCTTAACCGGTTCGCCATGGACCTGGGTCAGGTCGATGAAGTGCTGCCCGCTGTGATGCTAGACTGCATACAGATCTTCCTCACCCTGACTGGCATCATTTGTGTGCTGTGCATCACCAATCCGTGGTACCTCTTCAGCACGCTCGCCATGGTGTTGGCCTTTTACTACTGGCGGGAGTTTTACCTGAAGACCTCGCGGGATGTGAAGCGCTTGGAGGCAGTGGCTCGGTCGCCTATGTACTCCCACTTCAGTGCCACTCTCGCTGGGCTGCCGACAATCCGCGCAATGGGCGCCCAGAAAACGCTGATCGGGCAGTACGACAACTACCAGGACCTGCATAGCTCGGGATACTACACGTTCGTCTCGACCAGCCGGGCATTTGGCTATTACCTTGACCTCTTCTGCGTGGCCTACGTGATCTCGGTGATCTTGAACAGTTTCTTCAATCCGCCGCTGAACAATCCGGGCCAGATTGGACTGGCCATCACCCAGGCGTTGGGCATGACGGGCATGGTGCAGTGGGGCATGCGTCAGTCTGCCGAGCTGGAGAACTCAATGACTTCGGTGGAGCGAGTGCTTGAGTACAAGAACCTGGAGTCCGAGGGAGACTATACCTCGTCGCCTGAAAAGCAACCAGCAAAGAGTTGGCCAGAAGAAGGCAAGTTGACGGCCAAGGATTTGAGCATGAGATATGCTCCTGATCCCGAAACGGACTGCGTACTTAGGGGGCTGAACTTCACCATCAATCCCCGAGAGAAAGTGGGCATTGTGGGACGCACGGGAGCGGGCAAATCTTCACTGATTAATGCCCTCTTCCGGCTGTCCTACAACGATGGATCCATGATCATTGACCAGAGGGAGACCAGTGAGTTGGGTCTCCACGATCTGCGCAGCAAGATCTCGATTATTCCCCAGGAACCGGTGCTCTTCTCCGGCACAATGCGCTACAACTTGGATCCCTTCGAGCAGTATCCGGATGAGAAGCTCTGGCAAGCTCTGGAAGAGGTAAGGTTGAGGTGGTTTCTTTAAAGGTTTTTTTATGTTAAATTTATATTTCCACAGGTTCACCTCAAGGAGGAGATCTCCGAGTTGCCCACAGGCCTGCAGAGCAGCATATCCGAGGGCGGAACCAATTTCAGTGTTGGTCAACGCCAGTTGGTCTGCTTGGCCCGAGCCATTCTGCGCGAGAATCGCATCCTGGTAATGGACGAGGCCACGGCCAATGTGGATCCCCAGACGGACGGGCTCATCCAGGCCACCATACGGAATAAGTTCAAGGATTGCACTGTGCTGACGATAGCCCATCGGCTAAATACAATCATGGACTCCGACAAGGTGCTGGTTATGGACGCTGGACGAGTTGTAGAGTTCGGCACGCCATATGAACTCTTGACGGAGACGAGCACCAAAGTGTTCCATGGAATGGTCATGCAGACAGGCAAATCCAGCTTCGATCATCTGCTTATAGTTGCCCAGGATGTGAGTTTTAAGAAGAATATGTAGTTTTGCAGTAAATATATGTAATTATATTCATGTTTGTACTAATTTCAGGCCCAGAAGAAGGACATTTAAATCTGGAATCATTCATTTGTAAATGTTTTTAGAAATAGTCGTAGTCAATGGCTTTTATTTTAAAGAGAAAATATTGTACTTAAAAATAAAATCAGGAATATGGAACTTGTTATCATGACAATAAAAAAAATACTTAAATATTAACTTAAAAAGCGCATTTTCAGTGAATTTCAAATAAAATTAAAGAGAAGGAAACATTGAAGCAGGAAAATCCTTGCAAGTAAAATAAATATGAATTATGGTGGTGTGTGATCCCTGCTTTGATAGTTCCCAAGCTACCATAGACAGATACATCCAATCGATCATAACCTACAATAACCAATATATCCTCCCTTTTTTTTTTAAAGAAAACATCGTAGTTCCTGCAAATACAATGACCCCAATGGCTTAAAAAATCTTCTCAAACACAGTTTTATTCTGAAATTCTCCCCTTAAAACCAAAAATTGTCTTAAGAAAGATCCATTAAATCGATCATAACCTCAAAGTCCCAATAAATCTTAGTTTTTATAAAAAAAACCTCGTAATTAATGTAAAAAAAAAGACAAGATAGTTTACAAATATCTTCTCAAACACAGCTTTATTCTGAATTTGCGTTTAGATTAAAAAAACAAAGTTCAAGCCGTTTCCAGCGAGCGAATGATGTCCGAATCTCCAGGATCGGTAATGGACAGCGTGCACACACGGAAGTATTTACCGCAGGCAGTGCCGAGCTCGATGTTGGTGCCGCTGTAGTGCTGGACCTCAGTCTTGGCCAGCATGGCGTAGTACTCAATCTCAGACTTCCTGCAATTGGGAAAAATACAATTTGTTAGTTATTAAACTTTTGCTCAGCGAAGCCACCAGGAGCAAGTGTCTTGGTTTTTGGCATCAGAAAGAGTCTCTAGTATTAAAAAAGGATTCGTCAAGGCATTCGGAATCAAAGGAATCATCACGGCAAACTAGCAACGTACAGTACGATACAAATACGATAGTGTTCTTACCCCCAAGCATCCATCGTTGTTGCCGGAACCATGTGGAGGAGATGCAGGTAACAGAGAGCGGCGGCGTGTCCGAAGATCACTCCTCTCCCCTCTGGTAGCTGCTGCTTGTGCTGGCCGAGATTGATTGTACTACTCCATAGTTTCCATTATTGACTTATTATGGGGAATCATACTTCTCAGTCAGCTTTAAGCAAGACTCCATATGGTTCCAGCAAACAAAAAATGGGGCATCTTGGGCGCAATGGAAATCTACTTCTCAGTAGTAGCACAACGGGCTCACCTCAAGGCAGGAGTGTTGCTGGCAATGAGCACCAGCTTGGCCTTGCCCTGGCGCAGGGTCTTCAGGGTCTGCTTGTAGCCCAGGCAGTATTTGCCGGACTTCATCACCAACGCGAGACGGGCATTGGTGCTCTCCAGCGCCTTCTTTTGCTTCTTGGGGGCAACCATGATGATAGCTTAAGGTAGAAACTACTGCAACCGATTAAAAAAGAACAAAATAGTTAAGTACTGGCGGCGGATGGCACAAAAAATAAAACACACCCACCTTCGTCGGCTGAATTAACGAAAAGAAAGGGACGGAACAGGAAACACGTTGAGTTGCAGAAAATTGATTCCAATTTTAGGAAATCGACGCATCGACCAGGCTGGTCACACTTAACAAAAATGTCTTTGCCGCTAGAAAGCACAGTTCATTACCATTTTCCCTTTTTCAGAACCATTCAGCAGGGAAAACTTTGTCTCTTACACTGTAGGGGGCGCTATTTGGCATTTAACAGAGTTTTCGTGGGTTAACTGAATTTGGAAGGTAAAATTCCAAGTTAACATGTCAGCGGGATGTAGAATCTTAGGTTAACATGTCAGCGGGATGTAGAATTCTAGGTTAACATGTGAGCGGGATGTAGAACCCATTTCAACAGTTGACTTTCACTAAGGCTGCTTTTTTTGTTCTTTTACTTCTGAATTTTAGGCCAAACCACCATATCATGCCTATAGGAGAATTTTGTATTGTAATGTAATTTAATAATTGGGAAGTCCCAGCACTTGTACCATTCTTTTACTCATTTATTTTACATTCAAAAAACTTATTTTAGAGCTAAGCTACAGCGTAGTTATTGTAGTAAGAAAATAAGGACCCTGACGTCTGGAGTCTACTCCATCCATCCGCGTAAATCAACTAGGCAGACATTTATCAATGATTTTGTTATTTTCTTTTAGTTTTCTAGTTAGTTTTCTTTAGTTAGTTGTAGTTATCGTCCTTCTGCATTTGGGCGTTGCGATCTCTAAGGTAATTACGTTTATAGCATTAAATGTTGTGGCCCGTCTCTTCTTAGAAAACGATATTTTAGTTGTTAACCAGCTTGTGGGAGGTGCCATCAAATTGTGTATAATGCGTATTATTGGTTTTTTTGTTGTCTCCTGAATTTTTATCAATATGGTGTTGGTGTGTGTGTGTTAGTATGCGTGTTGAGTGTGGGTGAGAGGTTGTGTGTGTGTGAATGGAGGTGGAGTGCCTAGTGTATCTGAATGATGCCCGATTCCAGCAGCTTCATTATCTTGTCGGCAATGGCTGGATTCTGCAAGTGCCTGTAAAACAAAAAGGTTGTTTGTTATTAATTGAAATGCAATTTAGACAATTGGGATGGGTATAATAAGGGGTATAATAAGAGTGTATAACTTGCTTTTGCTATTTTATGTAATTTCCACGTTGATAAAGATAAAGTTTTTGCTTGCGTGCGTCGCCCAGCCTATAAATATCAGCATTGAAATTGCTACTGGGTTCTACAGTAAATACTACCCATAATTAGCTAAACGAATATGCAAGCAGGACCTAAAGCTTAACATTTATAAGCAAACTGTATAAATTGGTACAAGATGCTGAAGTTAAAAGACCCCTTAAAGGCGAAAAACAAACCCATCAAGTCACTGGTAAAAATGCTAATTAAATTCGACACAGAAACTGAAAGTTCTAGACGTTGATCCCAAAAGCGAAATGCCACACTGAGTACCCACTTGTCACAGTCAATAAATTAAACATGCAATGTACTCACTCCTTCACAGCATTGGGATCATTCTGCATCTGCTCGAGAATCATGCGCATGGCCGGGTCCTTGAGGATCTGCTGGATCTCGGGATCAGACATGGCGTTCTTGAGCACCTCCTGCGGATTGCGCTGGAAGTTCATCGAGCACTGGCGATAGCCCTCGACGGCCTCCGCATTGTTGGGATCAAGCTCGAGGGCCTTCTGGTAGGCCGCCTGGGCCTTGGAGGTCTGCTGCATGCCCTGCAGAATCTTGCCCTTGCGAATGTAGCCCTTGATGAACTTCTCGTCCAGCTTTATGCAAGTCTCGCAGTCCTTCAGTCCCAGATCAAAGGCGGCCAACTTGGTGTAGCAGGCGGCGCGATTGCTGTACAGTTTCGGGTCATCGGGATTGCGCTTGATAGCCTCGGAATAGTGCTTCACAGCGTTGCTGTAGTCGCCCTTCTTGAAGAAGTGGTTGCCCTGCTCTTTCTCCTCCTCGGCCTTCTCCGGATTGATATAGGCCTTACGCTCCTGCTCCTTAATCTTGGCCTCCACCTCGCTCAGCGAGGTCTTGATCTCCGGCGTACGGTGCTCGGACATGGCCTTCTCGTAGTAGACCTTCGCCTGCTTGTAGTTCTCCAGCTTGCGATAGGTGTTGCCGATGCGAGCAAAGGACTTGGCTATCAGCTTGAAGTCGGAGCGAGTCTCGCGTCCCACCTCGATGCCCTTCTCGCACTGTTTGATGCACTCCTCGTACTCCTTGCGCTCAAAGTGAACGGCGGCAATGTTGTTGTAGAATGTTATGTCCGTGGGATCCTGGGCGATGGCAGCGTTGTAGTGCTGGAGGGCTGTTTCGAACTCCTTCTTCTTGTACGCGGCATTGCCCAGCTCCTTCTCCTTCTTGGCGAAGTACTTCTTCTTCTCCTCCTCCGTCATGTCTTCCACCCGCTGCTCTGCCGGCTTGGCCGGCTCAGCGCTCTTTGAGGGAGGCGGCGACGGAGCACGCCTGGTGCGCGTCTGCTGCGGATCTATGTCCATGGGAATATCGCCCTGCGACTGCATGTAGTTGAGCACCGAGGCAGTTATGTCCTGGCGACCCTGCAGCAGTATGGCGTTCTGGGGATCGTACTTGAGGCCTGTGAAGCGGTGTTAAAGTGAGGTTAGGTCGCAGGTGATTCATGGCCAAAGACTCACCCTCGTTGTAGGCCTCGAAGGCCTTCATGAAATCCTGCAGGCCGGCGGCGGCAGCCCCCTTGCGCGAATAGCCCTTCGGCCAGGAGGGATTCAGCTCGATTGTCTTCTCCGCATCCTCCAGCGCAGCCTGGAACTTGCCCGCCTTGGCGAAGGCAGCCGAACGGTTGCTGTACAGCACATGGTTCTTGCCATCCAGAGCGATGGCCTCTGTGTACGCCGCCACCGCCTCGTCGAACTTCTCGGCGTTCAGCGCCTGGTTGCCCTTCTCCTTAAGTTCGTTCACCTGCAGGAAACCGCAAGGGGTTAGCAATGCCGCACGTTTTCCTTTGTTGCGCTTGACCCCCGCGTCGCCCCGCGCACTCACCTTGTCCATGTTGGCTGGCGGGCAATCTGGCTGTTGTCCGGCGCTTAATTCTGTTTAATTCCCCGAAAGAAACACGCTTCCGAGCAAGTGAAAATGCAAAAAAGCCGACTTTTCTAGAAGCAATTGTGGAAAAAAAAACATCGAGTGTGACCGCGGAGTTATCGATAAGAAAATACTATCTGATACTATCGATACTTTTGGATGAAATAAAAATCGAAACTGCTTGTTGCACTGCTTATAGAAAACTTAATGAAAAGAGGAGCTGCTTGACGCACTGCTTAAATTGATTCCAATTTTAAGGGTGGCAACTCTATAAATCAGCTGTGCTTCCCCTTTTGGCGGGAATTTCGCACTTTGCGAAGTTTTGTTTACAATTTCGCTGATTTTCTGGAGGAGATTCAGTAGACTCCCACGATGGATCAATATCCCGACGAGAACGAGGAGTTCGAGCTGCAATACCAAGACGAATTGGAGCTGCTAGACGATGTGCCGCACGAGTTTGACGAATACGATGGTCCAAGCACCTCAAAGCAGGCTGCTGAAAAGCAGAAAGAAAACCGAGCTCCGGTGGGAGTTAAAGATGCCTCCAACGCCACTCTGGGCTCGCCGCAACTGTCACAGATTAGCTTTGGAGCGAGCCAGTTGGAGGTGGGGGACGATGGAGGAGGCAGCGGTGGTGGCCACGTTAATCGGCGACTCTTTGGCACGCCAAAAGGTCCGCCGGCGGGCAGGGGCTGCTCCACACCCTTCCAGCGTATGCCGGCCATACAGGAACTGGATAACACCCAGCTGACCAGCAGGGGATTCGACCAGGAGCCGCTGCTCAATGCCGCCGCCAATCAGCTTCAGGAATTGGGCCTCAAGAATGCCAACAAGCGGCGCCTAGAACGGGATCTGTTCGGTGACATCGATGATCTGTTTCACGAATCCTACGAAGATCCTATGGTGAAGAAGGCCCGGACGGAGGAGCAAAGGGATAACCAGGCCATCGACAAGATCCTGGAATTGCGGCGAAAAATGCGCGAATCCAGCAAAACTGTGCGAAAGGACGATGCGAGTCGCCTGCAGGCATTGCATGACTTCAAGATGCGCAATCTCTCGTACGAGATACCGAACTGGCCCTTTCTGGCCGTTCAACGGAGCGATCTGGAGCGGATCTATGTGCGATTCCATTCGGAGGAGTACGAGCAACGGCAGCTGGACATGCTCAGCGTGAGGGGCAACTCAGTGATGGACAGTCTACTGGGCGAGGCCAAGGAGAAGATATGGCAGGAGGCCAGGGAAATGGTAAGTAAGAAAGAGGCATCTTCGCAAGACTCTAAGAGACTCTCTTCTCCCGCAGGTTCGTCTTCGCTCCGCCCCCGATACCGACTCGGAGTCTGATATAACGATGGTGTCGGCCACTGGCAATGCGGAGACGGGACGCCTTTGGGTGGACAAGTACAAGCCAAGGAAATACATTGATCTGCTGTCCGATGAGATGACCAATCGCAGCCTGCTTTACTGGCTAAAGATGTGGGATAAGGTGGTGTTTGGCAAGGCCTTCCACAGCAAGCAGGAACAGGAACAGGCCGAAGGAGGTGCTGGAGGAGGCGGTGGCGGCGGAGGTGGAGGTGGAGCTAATAACCAGCTAAATAGCTTCAATAAGCGCACCGGCAAGTTCGAATCAAATGGTGGCTGGCGGCAAAGGAAGTCGCGTCAAGCTCTAAATACAAATGTGGACGCCCTGGGCAGACCCATGCAAAAGGTGGCCCTGCTCTGTGGTCCGCCTGGCTTGGGCAAGACCACATTAGCCCACACGATCGCCCGGCATGCGGGCTATAATGTGCGCGAGATCAATGCCTCGGACGATCGCAGTCCCGAGGCCTTCAAGCTGGCCTTGGAGAACGGCACTCAGATGTCGTCGGTGTTGAATCAGGATAAGCGACCCAATTGCATTATTTTGGGTAAGTAATCGGGTCGATAATTTGTTAATTTAAAGCGGTATTTTTGAAGATGCTATATATGTGCCATAAATCGATATGATATTTGGTAGCTCGAAGGTAAAATAAAGTGTAGTTTTGAAGTTGCATTAAATATTCAAAAGAAAATATATAAAAATCTAAGAAATAATTTTTTTTTTATATTTATCGATAATAAAGTTGCGATATATGTGCCATACATCGATATGTTGTTTGATACATTAGAGGTTATTACAAATTTAGCTTTGAAAGTTTATTAAATATACAAAAATACGAATAAAATATTAGATATAAACAATTTGTGGATTGTTTACTTATTGCAATATTTTTCGATTTTAAAAATTTCAATATATTAAATTATACAATATTTTGATTCCTTATTGAGCGCGATATTTTTGTGAACTAATCATATCGCAGCATTTCTCCCGTATTAAGTTTGGTAATAATAGTTCTCATTTTTATTCAGATGAAATCGATGGTGCTCCGCGTCAATCCATCGAATACCTGGTCAAATTTGTCAACGATGGCATTTTCAACAAGGTAAAAGCAAAGGGAGCCAAGGCCGAGCACAATGTCCTGCGGCGTCCGATCATTTGCATTTGCAACGATGTCTACGACCCTGCTCTGCGGCCGCTGAGACAAGTGGCCTTTGTGGTTAGCTTTCCGCCCATTGATGCTGCACGTTTGGCTGAAAGGTTAGTATAATTATTATAAATAAATAGTACACACTATAAATATGGTAAATTATAAATTACAGATTAGTGAAGATTGCCCAGAGGGAGCAGCTGAAAACGGATTTCGGTTCATTGATTGCCTTGGCGGAGAAATCGGGAAATGATGTGAGGAGCTGTATTTCATCCATGCAGTTCTTCAAGTAATTAAAAACCTTATTTTATTTACTAGTAATTAACTAACGATAGATTCTTTATACACTTTCCAGTGCCCAAAAGCATAGCCTCACTCTGCAGGATGTGCTTAATAACAATTTGGGCCAAAAGGATCGACACCAAGGTCTCTTCGAGGTTTGGGATGCCATATTCCGAGTAGGTTCCTCACTTAGCTCTTTTTCTTTTTTGCTTGTTTTATGATTTTTTTAAATGTTTCTTATATTTGTGCAGATAAAACGTCCCCGAAAGACTCTACAAACAGATGCCAACAATGCGGAAGAGCCCGTGCAGGTCACAATGACGAATATGTCGGTGACAACGCGAGTGAGCAATGTTTTGGATGTAGTGCACTCCAGTGGTGATTACGAGAGGTAACCGGAGGGGTATACAAGTTTGTCCTGTCCAGACTAGGCTTTCCCTATTGTTTTTAGCTTTTAATACAATTTTAAACCCCTTGGCAGACTTACCCAAGGCGTCTATGAGAACTACTTGCAGCAGAAGATGCCCGATCCGAATTTTACGGGCATAGGTGAGGCTCTCAAATGGTTTTGCTTTACGGATACATTGCAACATCAGATTGCCAGGCAACAGAACTACAGTGTGTATCCGTATCTGCAGTATGGCTTTGTCGTTTGGCATTTGCTGTTCGCAACGTTGGCCTGGCCGAAAATTGCATTTCCCACGCGTGGCTTTGAGGTAAGAGTTTGAAGCTTTGGCAAAAGAAAACGATTTCTTTTCATCGCCCTGGCGAGGCCTTCGTCTTCCTTTGAGGGCATCTCATGATTTATGCAGGTGTCATTAGCTGGGGCAAACACGCCCCGTCCAGGGCCGGGAAGGAAAGTGCATAATCAACAGAATCAAGCCATGTAATTTCTTGTCCATTATGTGCCTCAAATGCAATCACAAGATTAATGAGACTCCTGCATAGATTCCGCAAGTGTTTACCCAAGAGCGTATATACCCTCTTTTTTCGTCTCCCTCTTTCAGTTCCAACAGAAGAGCACCAACCAGAGGAATATCTTTCAGGCAATGCGCAAAGGTGTCACCACCTCGGCATTTGGTGTGGGTCAGGGCAGGGTTCTGCTGCTCGATACGGTGCCGTTGCTGAAGAGGATTCTATCGCCGCAATTGCGTTCGGTGGCAGTGCAGTTGTTGTCACCGAAGTAGGGCTTACTTGCTGGATGTATGTATTTTTCCTGATTTTAAACTCACTCTTTACTTTTTTAGGGAACAACAAGACTTGCGCCACACCATCGAGGTAATGGTTGATCTCGGCCTGACATTTGTGCAGGTGAAAAATATGGAAGGACACTATGTGTTTCAAACGGAGCCAGATTTGGATGCACTTAGTGCGTTTCCAGGTGAGTTTCTACCACAAAAAAGTTATATACATTATTTTTAATTAGGGATTGTACATCCCTATGTATGCATATGTACATCGAGAGGAAAAGTGCGGTATGATAACGAAAACTTTGATAAATCCTAATTTAAACGTTGAAATATCGATATCTATAATATTAATCCGATATATAAAACAGAATATCGATTAATATATCGACTTGCTCGTTATTGTTATTTTTTAGGAATTCTTTATTATAAATATTATTTGTCCCTTTTTCCGATTATATTAATCTTATATATGAAACAGAATATCGATTAATATATCGACTTTCTCCTCAAATATGGATAAAGCATCGATATATTATTATTTTCTGTCCTCCCTTATTTTAAATATTATTTATAAACAATGCTAAATGTGATCGGAGAAGCTTAAAAAAAATTAAATTTGAGTTCTTATTATTAAAACTTATTTGGCAAGCATATTTTATAATAAAGTTGATCAATTTTGTTGATTTCTCTCCTTCAGGCTATCCCGGTCTCACGCTTCCCTACTTCAGTCGCCAGCTCATAGCTCGCGAAGTGGACTTGGAACGGATACGACGAGCTGCCCCCAAAAGCGGAGCACCCTCGGCTCGAGCTCCTGCTGCCAAGAAGAAAACCACCACAGGCGCCGCCGCTCAGTTGCCCAATCATTTGCAGACATTGAAGCCGAAACCCATTTCATCGGCGTCAAATGTGCACAGTGCAGCACCCAAGCAGCAGGTGAATCTTGTGGCAGCCACAAAGGAAGTGCAAGGATTTGCATGCCTTGCATTTACTTAGCAGAGCAATTTATTTGCAAATTTTTCGTAACTTAAAATACCCAACGAATAATGCGCATATGCTTGCGACAGTCACTCATTCCTCTTCATCCCCCAAGAAGTTACCTCGTTGTGTGGGTTTTACGTTGGCCAAATCCTTGAAAAGCTAATAACCCATAAGGGGATTCCACCGCCGGTATTGTCATTGGGGTCGTTAGGTCGGGATCAACGCAAACGAACATTTATTGCCCATCTTAAGCGAAAGCGAAGGGAAACTTTATGGCTGGGTATTTGGCCGAGTATTTGTTTTCTGTTTGTTCTGCTACATTTATTTTTCTTAATTTTATATTATCTTTATTCGATTTTAGCCTTTTATTTTTGAATTTATTTTATTAAATTATTAATAATTGCTTTCATTTTATATTTTCAGCTTACCAAAGACTTTTTTGGTCGTATTACTCACAAATTGGCTTCAACAACTCGTAAAGATGAAGGTAAGTCTTTGGAATCCTTTTAATTTTTTTACTTTTACCTAATTTTGAGTGTTTTGTCTTAAGGAAAAACGGATGCCATTGTGAAGAGCCCCATTTGGTATCGCTATAAGGAGGGCTTCAACAATGCCGTTCGCAAGGATGTACACATACATGAGCTACTCTAGAATTACTTAACTACCTTAGGTCTATAGTTTTATTTATTAAAAGAATAAAAAGTTCAACTCAAAGAAATGAATATTTGTTTAAGGGAATTTGGCTTTCGTTTAGCATGGTAACGGTTTAATACTAATTTAAGAAGTTTATTTATTTAAAAAATGTGGAAGTCTGTATAATAGTAATATATTAAAAAGTTTACAAATTTATAAATATTAAACAATATAAAAATATATTGATATTATAATTCCATTTTTATAATTCCATAATTTAAATGCATTTACCTTTTTAAAAATTGTTTAAAAACCTAAAACTATCTGTGAACGGCATATAATTTAGCGTAAATAAATTGTAATGCTATAAACTAAGGTATTATTAATTTATTTTGTAGTTGTTAAATTAATGTAAGATCACCTTTTGATATTTCCCTTAACATATTTTAAAATTGTTTGTTCTTTTTATTAGGTTTAGTTTGTTACCGCAAGGTTTTTGCTATTACTTTGAATATTTTATGAGGGAATTGCATTATATTTACAGGTGTTGTTTTTGCCTTATTTAACTATATATAGTGCTTGCATTTGCTTATCTTATCACCGAGTTTGATTCATCTCCCATGACGATTTGCTTGTCTTATCGCCCTTATTCTCGGGGCTTGCGATGGGGTTTGAGCTCGCTCCCCGGATCGTCACTGTTTCGCTCACTCAGTTGCTCGTCGCCCGTCCAGATGCCACGACCTAAGCTATCATCGCCGCCGCCGGTGGTGGTGCTGTTGTCACTGATGATGCTCTTCCAGCACGGATGCACAGATGCTTGGAGCGTGCGCTCCGGAATGCCGGGTGAGTGTGAGCGTGGCCACTGAGACTAGGATGGGGGTGTCACAGAGGAAGTATTCCATTGAAGCTAGTCTTAGGAAATATACTTCCCCTTAAAGGCTTTCAAAATAATGTTTTTTTTTTCCAGATATTTGCTATAAGCCTCCGCCCGTATCCGAGGGCATTTGCACCATCGAAATCGAGGGTTACTACTACGACTCGGCCGCACTCGACTGCCTGAAGTATTCCGTTGGAGCCTGTCGCCTAACCCCCGGCCAGAGTTTCGGCAGCCAAGTGGATTGTGTTAACACCTGTATTCGAGGCGACCGGAAATATAGTCACTCGTATGTGAACAAATAAACTGAACAATATGAGTGTATCAATGAATATATGTTGGAGAGTTTACACTCGATTCGGCAGTGGGGAGATCAGCGTCTGCGTCTGGGCTGAGCTGCGGCAAACAAATTGCGTCTGAGCTCGTCCTTATCTCGGTTTGCATGTCAATAAACCATCCATCCATCCATCCATCCATACGCCCTGTTGACCTGTGACGTAATTGTTATTCTTTTGTCGCACTATCGAAACGTGCGCGCAAATCCGTGATTATGGCTGAAATATAAACTATAAACTTACTATATAGTTGAACATTGAAGCGAGAGCGAGCCTACAATCTGGCATAATTGGAATGGTGCTCTATAAAGGATAGAGTCCTATAGGTTAGTTACAGAGGTTGTTTAGACTGGAGATGTTGTCATAAGATAAATAAACATATTTTATTTATATGTATACATATAAATATATTTAACATAAATAAACATAACATAAATATTTTTAACATATATAAGAACGTTTCTAGTTGCTTTGTTTTATTTTATAATATAAAAAATGTGATATATGTATATGATTTCCATATCCCAAAACAAACTAGCTCTAGCTCTTATGGTAATTGAGAACAAAAAGCATAAAAAAAAAAAAAACCCAAATGATGTAATGTAATGTAATTTCTTGATTTCACTTAGATGCCTTTAAATCAGATGTTTTGATAGTGATAAGCCTACTATTTGTTTATAAATTTATTTATTTTTATTTTATTTTTTTTTGCTGAGAGCATTTTCTGTTCGTTACGTATACGTCACGATGGCCTTATCGTCCCCGCTATGAATGCAAGCTCCCTTTCCCATTGTCGCGGCCTTCTGCAACAGGCACTCGCCAGATTTAGCCGGAATCTCAATGGAGGAGAGCCAAGCTCCAGTCGGGAGCATCTTCATCATCATCGATTTCACATACAAAATCATTGTGAGATGTCGTTGGGTCGAGAATATGAAGTCGATGCCGTTTGGAAGTCTTATCAGTCCCATCACTGAGCTTATATTTTGAATATTTTAACAAAATATTGTAGATATAGAAGTGGAAATTAATAAATAACTAAATAGAGCTTAGATTTTCTCTCACAAATATTATGTAAAATTAATATGAAAGAGAAAAATAATGAAATAATTAAGAGAAAGAAAAGAACGGGCATAGGAAAGACCTATGCAGGCGCTTTGTTTAAAAAATTAACTTAATATATGGCTTCGGCATGCATTTTCTTGAATTACACTCTGCTTTTAGTAGGGTTTTTCCGAAATCCTTAAGGGTTTTTGTAATGTTTCAGACAACAAACCTATATTAAGCCTTTTAGCTTTTATTTATAATATTTCTATTAGTGACCAACTTTATTTATTTGTATTATTATGTTGTTTTTTGTCAGTGCAGATTGGTGTGCTCTCCGCAAAATCCGAATCAGCAGCAGAGCTGTCGTCGGCAGAGGCCTGATTACACATATAATGTGCCTTTTGTTCGAGGCTTCGAGTAGAGTTCGCGACTCGACGTTTAGTCAGTGACTACCAAGTGGGCGGTGAACAAATTCCCTGGCTTTTCTGGCTTTCTGCAGCATCGTTTTTTCGGTCCCCCAAAATAAAAATTTAATATATATATTTATTCCAAGAACTGGCGACAGCCAAAGTCCAGCGAAGGGAGAACAGTGTCTACAATCTGCATACCGACATCGAAGCAGCTGCAACAAATCACTTTTTTTTTTGGCTCTTGCACCGCCGTTGAACTTTGGCGGGTATAAAAAACTCATTAAATTCAAAAGAATTAATAAAAAAATACAAAGAAAAGCAGACAGCAGATCGGCCGATCAGCATCCCATATACTAGACACTGTGTGAAATCGGACACATTCCGTGTACTGACTCGGCTATATATGGCGACGAGCGGCTGCTGCGCATTTGCGATTGTCCTGAACCAGATTGACATCAGGGAGAAAAACACAGCTGCAATATAAAGCTGACTAACTTGAGCAACGGTTCGCAATCTACGAAGATTTTGAGGAACTCTTATCCACTCCCCCCAAAAAAACAACAAGTATCGAAAGTATTTTCAACCAAAATGTCGGCCCAATGTCAACTGAGAATAACGGTTTTGCTGTGTGTGATTCTGGCCATGATCCAGGAGAACCAGGTGCCCGTTGAGGCCACAGTGCGTGAGTATTAAGTGTAATTATAATGATAAATTTATGGTAAAAATTGTTAAAAAGTTGTTAAAAAACTTGAGATTCCAACAGTATTTACCATTTTATTTATAACTTATTTATATTATAAAGAGTCTAATTTTATGTTGGCACATTTAAGTGTAATTTTTAAATATTTTTCAACCTTAAATGTAATGAATTGTTCAATAGAACTTTACTTTTTGCCAAGCTTAATATGTATATTATATTTAATGTTATATTTAATATTATATTTTAACCAAGATGTTTTATATATTTTATTTCGAGAACTAAATACATGTCAATTTTCTCCCTATATTTATGTAATTATTTTTGTAAGCTCGTACATAATGCTTACAATATTTAAATTAATGCAACGTTGCTTTTATAAAGAGATTAAATATATATAATACAAAAATTGACCTTAGTTATTATTAATTAATTATTTGAGTAACCTTGTAGACAATGTTTTAATATATTTTGTATTAATGCAACGTGGCTTTTATATAAAGATTAAATTTATATAAATAAAATGGGGACCCCCAGCTTACCAAAACTGCAGAATTTTTGGTTTACAAAAATCCTATCAAGCTGGAGTCTATATTTTATAAATAAAAAAAAAGATTTTATTTACTGTTAGAACATCTCCTAAGAAGCTTTCTCTATATATATAACACAAGGGAATATTGTATGCCTTTCTTATCCATATTTTCGATACGAATTACTTATACTTCTTCCCTTCCATCAGGTGACCTCTGCCAGTCGGTGCCGAGTACAAGCAATAGCTTTTGTATGCCCAGCACGGTGAATATCTACTTCGATCCGGAGACGCAGAAATGTCGGTACATTGGCTGCAGCAGCAAGAGGCACTTCCAGAGCCTCGAGGACTGTGACAAGATTTGCAATAATGCGCGACACGTGAAGCGGCGCAATCGGACAAAGGCCAATGAGACCACGCATTGAACATATTTACATATTAAATATAAAATAGAGACAAGGAGGACTTTGTTGTTCATTTACCGAGGGTGTGCTTTGAGCAGCTGCAACAGAATATTAAATGTTGATAACTTAAGATTGGAGTGAAAGGCAATAATGTATGGTTAGTCAAGTAGCTTCAGCCAAAATTAGGGAATCGTTTCGAAAAACTTATTTTACTTACTTGATATTAAGTTTATCAGTTATTATGTTAATAATATAAAATTGTTGCTTCTCCTGCTACCCGCCCCGGTTCCTGATTCTGCACTCGGACCTTTTGAGAGTCAGCAAAGAGGATCTTATAAACGTTTGATGGAATGGGATAGATATCTTTTAAATAATGGCAATTGAATTTAACGACCTTTAATTTTGTAAATTAAGCGTTTAGCTGACTCGAGGTCTTTAGTT
>JAEIIU010057116.1:0-15605 GCA_018874675.1 Drosophila baimaii | reverse complement strand
AGCTGTTTCGACCACAACCAATGGTCTCTTCAGCGAAGTTCCGCTTACGGATCGAACTCCAAGTCTAGCGACTATTTACACTTTTAAATCTTTAAATTAGTAACCTTAACTTGCGCAAAAGTCAGAAAGGATAGCAATTCTGAACCGATAACTTTAAAAACTATAAAAAGGCACTAAAAATGTAGGAAAAATATTAATATTTACATTAAAAACAAAGAGAAGTTATGCAATTTTGTTTATAGTTTATATTTATATTTTGTATTTACGTCTTTCATGTTTCACAATTTTTCTCATGTTCTATAAGCTTAAAACCATTTGACATTTTCAAATATCGCGACAGTTGAACTCGCACTCGGCTTTGGTGGTGAAGCGGTTATCGTTGCCACCACATCCGCCGTAGATGAAGGGCTCGCAGTGCCGCTTGAGGGGATTGTAGGCGAAGCTCTCCACATAGCCAAAGCACCGACCACTGATTGTTGGCTGAAGGCATAATTTTACTGCACGATATTCACTAGTTAGTTAGATAATTTCGGATGTAATTATTCAATTGGAGTTATGTTATTACCTCTCTTGGAGGCAGCGTCTGATTGGTGGGGCATCAGAAGCAGCAGCAGAAGCAAGCCCAAGAGCAGGAACCACTGCCATATAGCCGCCGGCATCATGACATCTGAAGGGGAGTCCAAGTGTTAGTCATCCACCTGGCTACACCTGTGCGATCTATCGACCGTCACGTTCTTGGGTTAACAACTCACTGAGCCGGCGGTCTCTCTCTCTCTCTGTCTGGGCAGTGATTTCTGTGTTTACAAATGCCTTCAAATGCTTAAATACTCGTTTTATGTTTTCTGTTTTTGCCAATATTCAACATTGACCAAATTAGCAGCCTTGTGGTCTATAGCCTGGGTCCATAACAACTATCGGATTACCTACTCAATAAATAATTTAACTTATATACCTAGCTTGGAGTTAATAAATTCATTATTTTAATTAGTTTCTTAAATGTACAAGTTATAAGGTGTGATCCTATAATCCGAAATTTATTTTGAATTAGAATATATGTGAGCTTATTTTGTTTTAAAATAAATTGGATTTAAAAAATACATCTTTGTTTAACTTATAAATTTTTCACAAGATTTACTTTGCTATTACCTTTGTTCCATAGTATTTATCTTAGGTTTTTTTTTCAATTATATTACAATTATTTTTACATGGATGTGTGACGTTGTACTCTATATCATGAAAGCTCCAGAAAGCTTTAAGTTGTGTGTGGAAATCGGTAAGTAAGCTAAAGATTTACAGCAAGATTTCAAAGCACAGAGCAAAACGTTACACGTACATTCGTTTTGCTGAATTTCCAACAAGATCCCTTTGGAAGTGTCTCAAGCTGGTCCTAAAAAGAGTAGCTCCCCGCCAACTCGCCATCATACCCTGCCAATTGCTCTCTCATAACAAACACCGCTCGCGGAGATGACGTAAAAAGCACTTGCCAGAAGGCAACAACAAAAAACATGTTCCGCATATCAATGACAAAAAAACAACAACAACGAAGCAGCGGCTCTGCCAATACTTAAAATCAAGTACCAAGTGTGAGTGTGTGTGTGTGTGTGTGAATTGACGATCAACGGGCTACGCGATTTCAATTTCAATTTCAGTTTCGCTTTCAACAAAGCCTAGTCTTTGCGACGAGAATGAAACGATTTTGCATAATATAATTAAACGATTATAAAGCTAGAAATAATTTATTTTACTTTTACCTATAACGAATTATCAATTTGATTTAGAACTTAAATTGTTAAATGTTGATTTCTAAGAAACTTCATTAGAAACTGTATTAAAATTCAATTCATATACTTCTTTGATAGTAGCTTTTTTTAAGCCAGGTTGGGACTCGAATATCAAAGTGAGAGCCTGTCAAAGAAGAGAGCAAAACCGTAAGCTGTAGTCTTCAGAGAGCGGTGCATGTTCTCGGCGATGAATAGGTTTTGTTTTTATAATACACTTTAATATAATTAATTTAATTAATTTAATTATAGGAAATACAGCAAGAACTCAAAAACTACACGAAGTATTCGGAACTAAGGACTTAAAATAAAAGCTTATCAAATAAAACGCATTTGAGAGCTTTTCGAGCCAACAGACCCACGCTCAGATGTATTAATTAATTAATTTTATTATGGGAAATACAGTAAGGACTCAAAAACTAGACGGTCTCTATTTTCCTTGACTTTCGAGTAGCTTTCGCTTGACTGCAATGCCCTTTGGCCCTTCACAAAATTTAGTAATTAAACGCAGCTGAAGAGCGAGGGACAATTAACGTCTGGCGCTCAATTATTTCAAGCAAATTAAACAGTTAACTGAATTGTCACCCCGCAGACACACACACACACGCACCACCTGACACATTTTGGCCATTCAATCAGGCCCAAAACATTCGACCCTCTCATTTGTGTGTGTGTGTGTGTGTGTGTGCCAGAGCTAATGAATAAATAGCGAACGGCCCTTTGGATGATAGTCGTCGTTCCCTGAAGTTCCTCGGCATCGGAATCATACCATCGCCATCATCGGTTACATCATCATCCCTGGGCGATAATTCAATTTGCACTATGAGTCCGACACCTGGACATCGTTTCTTGTCTTGGCCGTCCGGGCATTCTGAAGCCCTAATGTGGCTCTCTAATTACAGACCTTTTCCCATCCCGTCCAGCAGCAGCACACACACAATGCAATTTTAATGAGAGCCCCACACACACACACACAGAGTTGTGTGTAGTAATAATAATAATACTTGTCCTGACATTTGCATTTGTTATGCAAAATTGTTGCAGTTCATCACTCGTATCTAAGTTTGCTATAAATTAATGGGAAGATACGAAATTGTTGATTTATTTAAAGTTCAATTTAGTATTAACATCAGATAGAGCAGGGAATATTTCGTTATTGTATAATACACTTAATTCCATGAACTTTTGGCTCGCCGTCTTTCTGTATATAAAAAAAAAACCATACAAAACACTGGAAAATGAGCCCAAATACATATATAAATCCCTTGATTATTATTAGTCTGAAATACTTAAAGTCGATCGTTTTTTATTGGCCAGTATTCTGCTATATAATACCCAGTGTACGAGGCTAGTTTTAAGCTGAAATCCATTCGTTTTGATTGAAAATTGTGAAAACAAGTAATAAGTAATAAAAGATCTCGCCTTAATTCTTTTGGAATATCTTAAACAAAGTATGTGTAGTTACTCCACGCATTTTGCCACACAAAGTTCCTTAGTTCCAAATCTATTTTCGTTGCCGCCACAACCGCCATAAACAAAGCCTTTACAGCTATTTGAGGTAGGGTCATAGGTAAACCGAGGCGCATGGGCAAGACATCTACCCGAAGAGGCCGACTTTTGTCCACAAATTGCTAAAAAAAAAAACGAATGTATGAAACAATTGATATAACACCAGCATGTGCGATTTACGATCTTTTAATCCTGCAACGAGACCAACTAGGATAAGAGGTGCCAACAATAGAATCATGTTTCTGATTTTGCTCAAGTTTTTTGGTTTGTTGACAGAGTAAGTACTTTATGCCAAGGCAAATCGACAGCAAATAACTTGAAGAGGATTCAAAAAGTATACCATTTAAAAACAAATCTAATTAATACAAAAACTGTATCTAATTTCAGCTTTTAAAGAACACACTAAAAGAAATGTGAACAGAATTTATTTAACGACATTTCTATCTCTTCTTTCTTATTATTTCAACTATGTAAATGGAAATGTTTCAAGTTTCTAAGTAATTAATTGTATTTATAAAATATCTTTATTAATCAATGCAATTTAACTTTATTTTCATATACAAAAATGAGAAATATAAATAGTGTTAGACAGGATTTTTATTACTCAGTTTTTAGCTAAATAATAACCACTATGCGAGGCTATTCTAAAAGCTAAGCTGAAATCAATTCGTTTTGATTGAAAAATTTAACACCAAGTAGTAATTAATTAGTAAAATGTTTCGCTTTTAATCATGCGGAAAGTCTCTTAGTTCTAAGCCTATTTTCGTTGCCCCGAGTTAGGGTAATAGGTAACCAACGGGAAATAATTTTTTAAATCAAGGGATTCATTAGAAAATTCATGTACATATATTCTGAGATTTAAGACAGAAATCGTGACTATGTCTTAATTGTTTCCACTCAGTATGAGCATCTGTCTAGTACTTCTCTCTATGTCAGATCTGATGGCTATGTATATATTGAGATAATTAATCTTGCGGGCGCGCTCATCGTGTCGTATACGCAATTTGAGTTAAAAAACTCACACATGGATGGACAGAGAGCGAGAGAGAGCAAGCCAGTGTTTAAATCGTTAAACTTTGCTCGTCGGCTCATAAACACAATATAGAAATATAGAATATAGAACAAATTCAGCTCAGTTCAGTTCACAGTCGACGCTATTAACGATCAGTGTTATCTGCCTCCAAGCGCCCAAAAATGTCACTGCGAATGACCCAGTTTCTGTGTTTCGCAGCACTGCTGTTGCTGTGTCTTATGCAACTCACTCAGGCGGTAGCCACGCCCAACAATAATAATAATAATAATAATAATAATAGTAATAAGCCGAAGGCAGTGGCCCAGGTACAGCCCGGAAATGCAGGAGTTAATAAGCCAACTATAGTAGCAGCCACCACCACCATAAAGCCGCAGAGGGGGCAGCCAGGTAAGTCAGCTATGATCTGAATATAAAATGATATTTCGAAGATATTTAATAGAATATCATTACTTTAAAGAGATCTTAGTTACCTTCATGAATCCCTTTTAACATTTCAAACTTTATTCATAGATCCCAAGTGCCTGCAGCCCTTGGAGGTAGGACCTTGTCGCATGAATCTGGAGAGATACTACTACAACAAGGATACAAAGTCCTGTGAGACCTTTAAATTTGGCGGATGTCGTGGCAATGACAATCGCTTTGGATTCCGTCAAACTTGCGAGGAGGCTTGTCTTCCCAAAAAATGATCATACAAAAGAGGATCGATCTTTTAGAGATATTTCTATGATTACATTTGTTATGCATTTTAAGGAGATTTTAAATATGTAATAATTGAAATTTGTAATCACAAATTATACTCTCTGATCAATAGAATAAATGGTACTTTAGTTTTGTGAAAGTTAGTTCGGCTTACTTATTTAAATGTAAACTATATCTTTCAAAAAGTATACTTATAGCTTAGATTATATATAGATCAATTGATTATAGATGAAATATATTTTTTGGACATCTGCAGGAACACATGATTTAATTAATTAGAACCCTAATCTAATGATAGACTTTGGTACCATCCCATAGCTAGTTAAATTAGCATAGTAGTGACAATCATTAGGTTATTTCTTGCACAAATATGCAATGAAAATTATGGTTATTAAGGGAAAGCTACTTGCCATAAGTGTTCTACTTAAATATTAAATATGAAAGCAAATATTAATGTAAAATAGAGAACTGAGAACTGACCTACCTGACAATGTTTATGCTTTTATGTCGAAAAGCGGAACTAATTTTAATTAACAAATTAAATAGTTTTGATGACAATTAAGTTCGATGCCCGAAACGTGATGGGATTTTCAAAAACTCATTCGCTTAGTGCGGAAACAAGTTGGAATATGATTTTGATAGACCTTTCGGAGGCATTTTTATGAGTAAGTTGGCAGGTGCGTTGAACTGCAGCGAAGGTTGGGCCCAAAAGTTGGCACTGCCCGGTGCCAGGTGATCATGATGATATAGATGTCAGAGACGTCACACACTGCCGTGATTTACCTGCGCCATCGAATGAGTTGAGCAAACACAACGTCGCTCCGATAAATAAAGCACACAAAAAGAGGCACGAAATTGTGGGTAAAAACCCAGGGGGCGAGTGTACGCGGTTGAATCTGTGGGGACTGGGAAGTATTTAAGCCGCGCTACGACATAGAGCTAATATCATTCGCTTCTGCTTACTCAACGGCATCGAAATGTGCTACAGATTTGGTTTCGTTTTCGTCACAATCCTGCTGCTGGCGGGACTCTCTAGTACCCGTGGAGCCCCCTCGGATGTGGTGGTGGAGAAGGCCCCAGAGGATCCTGCCGTGGCAAAGGCCCAGGAGGTGAATGGCCAAGATGGGGACTTTAAGGTTCCAGAGGACTGTCACCAGCCCAAGGAGACGGGGCGCTGCTTTGCTTTATTCTATCGCTACGCCTACAATGTGGATACCCAATCTTGCGAGGAGTTCGTCTATGGCGGCTGCGCTGGCAACAAGAATAACTTCGAGTCCAAGGAGCAGTGCGAACAGGCCTGTCTGGGCAAAGCGACGGACTCCACCACCACGGAGGCAGGCAATGAAGTGACCACCGAAACGAGCACTAAGGCTTAATATTATTTATGTTATTTAGTGTGTACTTCATAGGTTTATTTATGACCCAAAACTGACAGGCATACCGCCTTAAATTTACAAGATGATTGTTTTAATAAATTTATAAAAAAAGTGAAATTAAATATGTATCAAATGTGAAGAGTATTAATTAAATAATAGGATTCTTTGAAGTGTATGTATTTGGAAATGTTATATTTGGGAAATGCATACGTAGTTGGGATACATCCTGTTTCTATAAACAATTATTTTAAGAAATGTATTTGGTATCTGTATCTTTATCTGGTTAAACTAAATCATAATATTTCCATATTTAACAATTTAATAATTTAACAATTAATTATAATTAATTCCTTAAAAAAAAGAATGATTCCTAATAGCTTAGGTGGCTTTCGTCATGAACCAATTTTGTATATTTCCATTAAATTCTATTAAATATATATTTTATGATTCTATTTTATGAATTAAAAAAAAGAAGAAATTAAACGCCAATTTTAAAGAAGATATCAAATGCCCTCAAAAGATTTTTTGGGGAGAAGCACTTGGGGTTAAGGAGTACAAAAACAAAACATACACATAGTCCAGTATAAATACCAACGACTTACAGGAAAAAAAAATACACTTTCTCCGTTGTTCTTTGTCTTTTAAATGTAGTTTATGTTGGCAGTTTGTGCTGTTATGCTCCGATCTTGAAGTAGAAATGTTATTTATTAGATAGAAAGTAAGTTTATATTTTTAAAACCAAGATCTCTTATAAAAAACCTCTTTTTACTATTTTAACTGAGGTTGTGCTGTCATGCTTTGGTATAAAGAAATGTTAATTTTTAGATACAATACAATTTTAATTTATTTACACCCGATCAAATTGATAATTAAAATTCTAGGAAAACAATTTTTGGATTTTGGGAAAAATCGGCAAATCCCCATTCTGAAATTAATCACCATAACAAGCTAAAGTGCTTTACTCTAGTACGTTCTGCGTAGTACATATGTAGGTTTGTCTATGACCCCTGCTACCTCGTCTCGAGCACACAATCCGTCTCGTCTATTTATTTACTAATTTCACGAGCACTTGTTAATGAACCGGGGGTTCATGAAAACATCGATAAGCACCGGGAGACGAGTACTAGTAGCGCCCGATCGTATATAATCTAGTGGCATTCGTTGGATCACCATTAGTCGTTCCACGACAGCTGTAAGATAATCAATAGTGCTCGCAAAAAAAAAGGAAAAAAAAACTAGAATGAAGTTCATTGCTGTTCTCTGTGTGGTGGTGTTTGCCCTCCTGGGAGTTGCCTTCGGCCTCAAGGATCGTGAGTACAAGCAACTGAAATAAAAATGAATATATATATTAAAGAAATTCCTTAATTTCCTTTTAGCTGTCTGTGGACTGCCGCCTGCCATCGATGGAAATGGTCTCATTAAGTGTGCTGCCTTTATACCAAAACACAGCTATCATGCCGATAGTAACTCCTGCCAGAGCTTCGTTTTTGGCGGATGCGGTGGCAATGCCAACAGCTTCTCATCCTTGGAGGCCTGCGAAGCAAAGTGCAAGGAATAAATGGATCGTTCTTAGATATTTGACCCCCTTTGATCACCTGGAATATAATATTAAATAATAATATGCACTCAGTAAATCAATTTAATTGTTTTAATTTTTGTTGAGGCGAAAAGTGATTTGATTTTTCGATTCCGAATTTGAAAATGGGCACTGTGCTATAACTTCTATTCAGCATTAGTTTTACTGTCATCTTTCGACTTAATTTCTGATTTATTGAAGCAGCTTTTAACTGCTTAAAATGCAAACAAACGCCTTTAAGTTAAATCAATCATTTGTAATACCAAGCAATGAGTTGTTTGGCTTCAAAAGTGGAATATAATTTACCTAAGCTGACGTAGCAAAGGTGATCAGAATTAAATTTATGGTTTCAGCAGGCTATTATTATCATAGAAATGAATAGAAATGCGCTATTTGTAAGCGATCTCCAATGGCTTAATGGCAAAAAAAAATTGCCCAAGTGACGTTTTAAGTGACTCATATATATGCAGCTTGTGAAATATATATATTTTGTAAAGCAAGTGTGTCACGCTTTGAGTAATTAGTGCGGTTTGTTTCCCTCTTCAATATCAATAAGGGAATCAAAATGCAGTTTCAACACTTTTTAAAACACTTTGTTCTCGGTCGTGTGTTCATTGTCTCTGTCATCTGATAATCTTTATAATGATTATATTGAGGGGCTTCCCTGGGTGGCGACTGTTACATTTGCAAACAAAGTGAGTTCTGGGAACTTAAAAGCTGGCAAATGTAAATAAATACCTATTTTGCCGGCCAACTGGCACAAATATTTACACAAATCGGTGTGAAATTTTGTGGAGATTTCCCAACCATATTTACTATCGATTTACTATTCAAATCCAACACAAGGTCTCGCCGATAAGCTCAGAAACTCTAGCCATTATAAATTACAGGGCTTTGAGTGTTTTCAGCTTCAGTGTACTTCCGACTCTGGCAGCTGAAAGTTCCAAAAAAAATATATATATTTCGCAATGAGGCTACTGATTTTTCTGACTGTGTTCGCCGCTTTTGTGGCCAGTAACTTGGCCTTCAGAAATGGTCTCATTTACTTTTCTTGAATCATTGAATATCCTTGGCTAAATTGGGTTCTTCTTTAATTTCTAGAAATCTGCGGGCTTCCTTATGCCCGCAATGGTGATGGTTTAATCTCCTGTGAAGCCTATATACCCAGCTGGACATATAATGCGAATATTAGAGAGTGCATCAAATTCATCTACGGCGGCTGCGGTGGCAATGACAATCGTTTTGATTCAAAGGAAAATTGTGAAAAAGAGTGTTTGGAATAAAAAAAATGTTGAAAGCTAATAAACAATAAAAATCATCAGTTAAATAATATTTTTTAGCAATTATTTACATTGATCCATGTTAAAAAATTGAAGCAGTTGATGTTTTTTAGGTATTTCTTTGAAATCTAAAGAGGTACAAAATAAATAACGATATTAATAAACAAAATCGAAGCACTTAACGTTTAAAGCACATAAAAATTAAAATAAATAAATACATATTAATAAAGATTTGTAAAATAAAAGCTATAGAAATAATCAACTTTGTGTCTATATAATTAATTAGAAAATAACAGTTTCCTGTTTTTATAAATATTCCTAGGCTGTGTGGGTTTGGTGACGAAAAACATAAACTTTATTGACCTTTTGGGATTAATTTGAACTTGAGATTAAGCTGAAATAATTTCAAACATGATTTTTAAATAAAAAAAAGCACAGTTCCTCTTTGCATTTATGTTCTATTTTATTTTTACTTTTAAAGATTTGTTTGTAGATGAATTCTATTAGAAAATATAAATATATATAATACATATAATGCTCGAATAGTATACGTATACGTCTTTGGTAATATAAAAACTATGTGTAGCTGTGTGAGAATCTTATAGAAAACACAAAAAAGATGATGAAAGCACAGCTTGTCTGGTATTTCTTTTTTATATATAATTAATCTAG
The DNA here is from genome assembly GCA_018874675.1 of Drosophila baimaii. NCBI lineage: Eukaryota > Metazoa > Arthropoda > Insecta > Diptera > Drosophilidae > Drosophila > Drosophila baimaii. Next base: position 5,682 of record JAEIIU010057116.1, on the reverse strand, counting down.
AAACCAAGCTTTGGGTCACATGTGTCTATGCTTTCCTCTTATCGTCACAGCCAACTTTCTTCCTTCTGTACAAGACGTCATACCCCAGTGACCATTGCTAGATAAGATTGCGACTTAGTGCCATCTGGACATCTATATGTACTCCCCTATAAAGTGATGATGTGGCCATGTCCGGACATTCAGAGTTTTACTGGAGATCGCTGGGAAAATGAAGTGTCTGGGATTCGTTGCTGCCATAGCTTTGCTGATGAGCCTTTCAGCCAGTCGAGTGGAGGCCAAGCCGGGTAAGTAAGCATAGAGGAAACTGGATCTATCCTGATCTATGGCTACCCCTCTCTCAGAGATGTGCAGTCAAACGCCTGCCAAGGCTGGCATGGAACAGGACACGGCTTCCTGCATGGCTTTCATGCCGGCCTGGACCTATGATGCCTCCAAGAACGCCTGCTCCGAATTCGTCTTTGGCGGCTGCGGTGGAAATTCCAATCAATTCTCCTCCCAAAATGAATGCGAAAAGGCCTGCAAGGACTGAGGCAATGGGGAAAAACCGCCTCCGAGTAAAAACAAAACAATTTTGTAACCCAAAGAGCCAAACAAACAAACCGGCTAGCCAGCCGCTTGTTTTGCAAAAATATATACAAACAAAATAAACTTCACTATAGTTCCCAAGGTTTGTTGTTGTTGTCACTGGTCAAAATACGAAAAAAAAAAATATATATAACTCAAACAGAAATCGCGCTTTTGACCCTCATCGTTGGCGCTGATAAGCGATCCGGTTTTGGGCCTATATAATGCTCACAGCATCCGCGATCGGTGTTCAGTTTTGTTTCGGTCAAACGGTCAGTCAGTCGTCGTGCTTGAGATCTCAATATAAACCCAAAATACTTATTAAAAAAAAAGAAAAAACAAATATCAATATGAAATACTTTGCTGTCTTTGCTCTTCTCTGCTGCCTGATGGGCGTTGCTTTGGCCCAGCTCAAGAGTCGTGAGTATTTGGGGAAAATATTTGGAAAAAAGTGTCACTTAACTGGCTTGAATTGAGATACAAATGTGCAGCAATAAATTCAGAAATTATATCCGCTGGAAATTGTATTAAATAATAATCTAGAGAACTTGTAATAAATATAATATTTAATGTTGGCTTACTGGTGTAATTTTAAAAACAAAATAAAGTCAAAACCAATTGTGTAAATAAGAGTTTAGTTTCTATTTATATTTACTCATTCATAAAAAAAATATAATAAATGGAAAATATAATATTTTAGAGACTTTTAAAGTGATTAACATTATATGGAAGATATCTTAATATTTAAATCTGGGTTTAAATGTTGTCAAAGTAAATTTTATAAAAATAATAACTACCTTCGCCTTATCCCTAAATTAATAAAATTAAATTTTTCTTTACTTAGCCTCCTGTGGCGAGGAGTTTGGAGCCTTTGGGCCCTGCCGTGGTCGTATCCAAAAGTATACCTATCGCCGTGATGCCAACGAGTGCATCAGTTTCTACTATACCGGCTGCCAAGGAAACTCCAATAATTTCAATACCAAGAAGGAGTGCGAGCAGGCCTGCAAAGTCTAATTAAATTAAATTAAAATTAAATCTAAAATTTAATAAATAAAACTACAATTTCGTTTTTTTTGTTATCCTAATGTGATCATCTTTATTGTTTTCTTTATTAACTCATTTAATGTTTATTCATTAATATTGGTTGTGGCGCTTACTGTAATTATTAGTGTCCGATTCAGTGTGATTAGGCTAGGCTATATATTTATTTATATATATATATATGTCTGATTTGTTAGCTATCTCTATATATATGGTGTGTGTGTTTTTATTATTTCTTTATATATATATTTTTTGTATTAGTTTTTTTGTATATATTGTTCATATGCATATGCGTGTTAATTGATATTATTTAATCGCTCGAATTGTCTTCGGTAGCTGCTGCTGATTAAGTTCAGTTAGATCAGGGGTTATCTTGGCCGTTCTTGATACCCTGGCTCTTATCATCGTCCTAGGCCAACACCAACAGCTAGTCACTAACTAGGTTTATAATATATTGTTTAAAGTGCTGTCTTATTCTTTTTTTTTACTTTTCAAATATTTTTCTTTTTATATTTTTTTGTGGCGTGTATATTTTACCTTTTTACTTGGTTAACTTAAAGTTAAACTAAGGCTTAGGCTAGTTTTTTAAGTTTTAGATGTAGATTTTTACAGGCTGGTTAAGAGATATTTACTTTCACAGATTCTTAGGGATATTATTTTTTATAATTATTCATAAACTGGTTTAGAAAATATACAAATTTAATTTTAATTTTAATAAATCAATAGAAATCATATAAAAGAGCAGGTTTGTTTCGGAAGGTTGCCAGGATACTCCACCTTTTTTAACTCAACATTAAGGAATATATTAAGTTTAGAATTCTAGGCTTAATTTTAATTTTAAAATGAAAGAAATCTGTGAAATTGAATACCAAAGTAATAACCTCTAATTAATTAATTGCACGAACTTGTCCCTTACTTAAAATGATTCACTTTTGGTTGCCACCCCGGCCGCCACATTGCCATTCAAGCCACTGGCTGAGCTTGCTCCCTGGACTGTGGATGATGATCCTGGCGAGTCTTCCGCTCCTGCCACGCCGCCCGAAGCTTGCTGGGTGGGCGTTGTGGGTGGTGACAGTGTGGCATGTTGCTGCTGCTGCTGCTGTTGATATGCCACCGCCGATTCGGCCAAATCCAGCAGAGCTGCCGATGAACTACCACTAGACATGGAAACTCCACCCGATCCTGGACCCAGACCGTTCATCGTCATGTCCTGTGCCTCGTGCTTCATCCGCAGCGTGTTGTTGTTGTTGTTGTGATTAACCCCATGCTGCCCCAGGGCCGGGTGATGATGGGCAAAGGATAGCGGCGGCAGGTGGAGACCCGGAAAGGCCAAGCCCGCAGCAGCGGCTGCATGCAGCGATTGGAGCAGTGCGGCGGAATGCTCCTGTGCCTTCCGGCGCAGTTCGGCCACCGAATTGGAGCGTGGGTCATGGCCGGAACCCTGGCCGGAGGACTTGGGAGATTCCGGCGAACTGGCTGCCGAGCTGCTGCTCACCGGTATGCTCAGCGGGGCCACCACCGACGAGGAGGAGCTGTGTGGCGGCGGCGGCTTTAGCGAGCAGCACGAGCACAGGCTCTGGAAGGGGGAGACACCTGAAAATGGGCCACAAAAATAATTAAGCTTTAATTTCAATGCGTTTTCTAACGTATAATATATGTTAAATATTTATTTATTTGCCAAATAAACCCAATTACGATGCCTAAAGGAATTAAAATCAATTTTAGATATTCAAAATGCCAAAAAGAAATATACCTTTACTTCGATTAATTTGATAAATGAAATTCAAGTGATTTTGTGTACTCAAGAAAATACTTTAATTATTTATTATCTCGTGTGTACACAATATTTATGAGATTTACATTTTATATAAATAATTATGATGGAAAAGTGATTGAGCATCCTGTGCTCCCACCTTCAACAGTTAATTGGATTACGTGAAAGTGATTTGGATTGATTTTCTGGCTTGATTCGAGATTGATTGATTGATGACACCCACCTTTGAGGCCCGGAAATAGCGGCTGATGGCTGAACTGGGCGGCCAGGTGTGGCGGCAGGAAGAGCGGCGGATGATTGGCGCTGCGCTGGGCGGCCGCTGCCGCAGCGGCTGCTGCCACGGCGCTCTGCTCGCTGAGAACTGGACGAAAGCCGCAGTTGCTGGAAATTAAAGAAAACAAATTTATTTAAATTGGTTATTTATTTAATACGAAAATAATCACAAAATATCCATACATTTACAATAAAATATATATACTTTACTTATAATTATTAGTACGGTTGATTTAGGATTTTATGTTTGTCCGTTTGTCCGTCTGTCCGTTTGTCCGCCTATCGGATTGTTCGTCTATCCCTTTTTTTGTTTATCCCTTTGTCAGTCTGACTTTTTGTCCGTTTGTCCTTTTTTGTTTTTTTTTTTGTCACTGTCCGTCGCTCCGCTTATTCGGCTGTTACCTTGTCCGTCTGTCCGTTTGTCCGTCGTTTTCCTTGTCCGTCTCTTTGTATAAAGTCTTAGATCTCCGAGACTATAACAGCTACAGCTGCCAAATTTGGTGATAACATTCTTATAAGTTACAGGCACATCCAGCTAGTTTTAGAATCTGACCACGCCCACAACTATCTTAAAAAAAATATATACCTTAAATCAGTAGCCTGATAAAAATCTGACCAAACTCCTCAACCTGCCCTCGCTTGGCTGTCACTGCACTGCATTTACACTAACGACAACTGCTTTGCATTTTCGCTTCCACGCGCACATTAAACGAAATAAAAATTCGAAAGAAAAAAAATAATACAAAAATCATACACCGCATCACACACACACGCATGCAAACACAGAAAAAACAACAACAAACTGGGTCTTAATTATCGCTTAATTGAAATAAATTAAAACATTTTTATGCGTAATTGCATTATTATTAATAAACCTAAATATTTTGTATATACAGACAGTGGCAGAGAGGGAATAATCAACACCCAGTTGTCATTTTTGTGAGCGCTTTTTTAATTGAATGAAATATTAGTCGCATGTCAAGGCAAATGAGTGTAAAAAGCACACACACACGCACACACACCCCGTTCGGACCAATAAAAAGCATTTAATGCAATTTAAAAATTTTAATTGATAAGTGAGCCCAACAACATTTCGTGGAAATTAATAAATTCCTATGACTCGCTTATATATGTATAATCCCCATTAATAAAATTATGGAATATTATGTTCTATGCCGTTGCTTTTTTTTATTAGAAATAATTGCGTTTAATCAACGAGTGCGAAAAACTTGAGCCAACAAATTTGTTTGATGGAGAAAAAAAATGCAATTTCCATTTATTCAAATTTACATTAGGCTCGCGGCCATCTCGGGAAATGTGTCTAAAATTTAATAATTGTTGAAGAAAAGTATGGGGATTGCTCTGGCCTGGTGGTCATAACACCAAAATCCCTGGCTTTGCCCAAAATGCTAATCGAGTTGGGCGATTGGGGAGGGGCAGAGGAGGGGAAAAAACGCGACAGGCAGACCTCGCGAATAGCGACCACAGGACCACAAACGTCGCGGCCGTTGTCGCTTTTAATTCTCCTCGCGTTTCACTTTTTATTCCGAAATGATTTCCTCAGTCCCCAGGTTTTTTTTCCCCCTGTTTTCCTAAGCTCTTGGCCACCCACAATTTGCCGTGATTTTTCAGAGGTTTTCTCGCTTTCACTGGTCGCGTTTTGGTTCTTTTTTTGTCGGTAGTTGGAGAATGCAAAGCGTTTTTGGCCGGCTGAAACGGAATTTTCAATGCGGCAGTTGCTTAGTTTTATTTTGCGTGTTTTGAAATTTCTTTATTTGAAAAGATAGAATGGAAATTTTGTTATGATAAGAAATTTCTAAAAATGTGCTAATAAATATATGGGCATTTCCCTGAAAAGGTCTACCGCGACCAAAAAATTTAAACACAAACTAGTCTCTCAGTTTTAAAGCTTTTTTGATGAAACTTTGCATATAGTCTTCTATATACTCTCACTGCTATGTATGTCGGAACGGGCCGGATCGGACGACTATATCATATAGCTGCCATAGGAACGATATAGAAAAAGTGGC